>JAWQRP010000523.1:0-26841 GCA_033557875.1 Quadriops clusia
GTAGAGAGTAGCAGTACCAAAATTTAAGTATTTGACCGCGGCAAAAATAGATGGCGATCATACAAAGTACTGGGTCCGATTTTTTGTACGGGGTTGTCCTTCTTCCCACACTCTATATTCAATGGTTGCACATACGTTTTGAAACCTTCTCTAATTTCGTGCAGTTTTCAGGAACAAGAAAAAGGAATAAGAAAAAATAAAGGTTTGCAAAGGGACTTTGATTTACTTTTCGATTGTTTCGGATTCATATCCAAGAAATAGAAAATCATAGGTAAGTCTCATTTATTTAATATTGAACAGTCTATAAGTTCGCAAATGACGCTAAAACCTTAAAGTAGGGAAATTTTGTAACAGTAAAATTACACCCCTTTATGGTTTATAACATAGATGAAATAGTAAATTGTTTGATTCTTCATAAACCCCAGGCTTTTTATACATTTGCAATGATGATAAACCAAAACTGAAACTAATAGTGTCGCAAACCTCAATCCGAACCGAATGGGGTCGTCCTTGAGCGCTAAGCAGACAATCGCTTAATGATGGTCGGACGTCAATAAGATCCCCGGACTCTTCGTAACCCTCCGGAATATCTCCGGCGGAAAGTCCAGTTCCGGTAAGCGGCACACGTCCTCGGCGTTCCTTGAAAAACCGCCGTCCGAATCCGAGCCGATATCCTGCCAAATTGCCAAATAGGACCAACTTTCGACTTTAATTAACAGGAGCAGGATGATAGGCAGCTGCGGCAGGACGAGCGCGTCCGAGGGTCGACTACGAGTCGACTCGTGTATACGCTACCCCTGTACGCTACCCTATATACGCGCGAATATACGCCAGCGTATGTACGCCAGTACTGATATACGCGATAACGGTCCTGATAATGAGCGAGCCCCTAACAAAAGGACACATACCGCTTTGTTCGTCCCGGAATATGCTGTAATTAACACGTTTACAATAAATTATCTTATTCATTCGGCGACGTATTGTTACATAAATGCAAGACAAGCCGCCTCTTGATCGTCCCTCCTTGTTTCCTAGGCGATGCGATGCGTTGGAGGGGCGGGGGAGGCGTGTACATGTCTATAGATGTAAATGCAAATGTTCGAATTTTCTGAACTTTGCCGATCGATTCCGGGCGAACCGATGGAGAAGAACTATAACCAAAAAACTACCCCTGGCCTTTGCGCATTTTCCCACCTGCAGGATCACCATGTACTCTATTTTACTGACGCCCTCCTAGCATTTATAGTATTTTACTGTCGCGCACGTATGTGCGAACGTACCCCCTGTTCGCCGGGGATGTTTTATTAATAAAGAGGTTCGTACATACACGTACGTGCCTACGTAATTTTATTTCAAATGCTCAAATGGGACAAATTAATTCCGCCCTTTGTGAATAATTAAGAACAGAGATTCGGCAATGCATCCAGGGTGCATTTGAATTCTCACAGCACATCCCCGCGCGTCCGCAAATGTCGGCTAAAGAGTTTTTAATGAACGACCCGTAATTGTGCACCCCTTGATGACTGATAACAATGTTTTGTTACGTACTTCACCTATTAAAACTAGATTAATAGGGAGCTACTCTTGTGTTATGTAAAACAATATATTAACCTAATTAAGTCGGCGTTCTGTGTGAGCCTGCGAATGATGAGACTGCATTGTTTGCACTCGTTCGGGGTAAGTTTGAGAAACAGTGCGAATCAATGCTACATGATGCCTGCGAACTGGGAGCGTGTTTTCCTCCTTTTCTTCTGCCTGCTTATTACGCCGCGACAAATCTCGTTATAGGAGTTGTTAATTGTGACGCGAATTGGATGAGATAGTCTGTTTTCAAGTCTGCCTGCGCCTTATTGTGCCATGGCAAAGTAGAACACAATAATACGTACAATTTGTATATTTTGATATCTATGGGGTTGAGACTTACAACTCATAGATACGTATAGGTTCGGTCGTTTTTTCTGGCAATCACTTATCGGGAATATAATTTAAAAAAAAAAGTAAAAAAGAAAACATAAGTAAAATTGGAAAAAAAGTAAAAAAGAAATCATAAGTAAAAAAGAAAAAAAAAGTAAAAAAGAAAAGCAAGTAGTGTCGAAAATGAAGATTTGAATATCGATATCAATCATTGAAATAACCGACTCGAACAAATTTTTATTCCACCTATTATTAGGTAAGAATTCATACCCCGGAAAGAGTTAGGAGAATCAAAAACCGGTCGATCGGCCCTCACGCAATAGATTTTCACGACTGATTTATTTTCTTTGCTTAAAACCTTATACACTCCGGGCGCGGTATATCATAGAGAAAGTGTTTTCCAATATAAATTTATCGCGAAAAGAAAATTTATTCATTTGAATGCACCCTTATTATCGGACGTAACGTTTTAGCAGCGGGAAAATGGAGTGGCCCTCTCCGAAATTGTGATGGAAAATCAAAGGTTTCAATATTCGAAGCTTTTCGCTCCCCCGGCGGTCTCGCCCGCTCTCGCTCTCTCCCGTGGAGCCTTATTATTGGCATTTACCGTAAACTGACCTTTCCGCGGTCCGCTGATAATTTTAGGGTAGTTTTGAGCCCGGTGGGCCTCTTCTCCCGCGGCGGCCATCGCCCCCGCTATCTCCCCGTCATCGCCGCCGCCATCGCCGTCGCCGCCGACCCCGACTCACGAAGTGCTCGAATCTGCCCCGGCTGGTTGGCATTTTAATTTTATTCATGGCATTCTCTGCTAATGTCAGTCGGCTAGTGGTCCAAGACCTCGACGAATGGTCGCGTATGACCTTACAGGAGATTAAATTATCACGGATCGTTGTTGGAACGCTTTCTGCATGTGAAAATGGAATATAATTTAGCGCTTATGACGACCTCTATGCCGTAGTCCCGTCTCTCTCTCGCTCTAGCGGTCTGCTTCCCTTTGAAGAAGGGTGGTCGCAGTTAGAGTCGAGTGGTCAGACTCGGCGTCGTTAGGACATGGGTGTCATTATTTCAGCTTTTGAGGCAGCTGTCGCGCTGGTACATCAAGCTAAAGTTCCTCTTCCCTGAAACTGGACGAATAGCGGACCCTTCCTTCATATTATTGTGTTGATTTGCGTTTCTGTTTTTCAGTATTTTCGGAATGCTCAAACATTTTAAATTTTTTTTTATTACACCTCATAATTTGTTTCATTACAATTTTTCCCGGAATTTGCCCATAGCCACATTCACTACTGAATCATTTGTGCCTTCGCATAAATGCTAAGTTGTTGTATAACTCTGGAAATTTTCTGTTTTTGCACCTATACTTATAGTTGTCCATTAGCTATCAATTAAACATGCCTTTCAATAGGTATTAAACCAATGAGCTGTAGCTATTTTAAAAGTTACCATGGTGATGAAACCCACTTCTGATTGGTTCGATAACTATCGTAAGGATATCTATCGTTTCAGAAAGTGGGGATTAGAATACTTACTTCCTGCTATCTACCTTCCCTTCATCTCATCTCTTAACTCTGATCTGATAATTGTTGATCCAATACATATGAATATTTCCAATGACACAAATTCATATCGATGACCATATTATCTGCCACAATTTCCGAGTACATGTCTCGGTAGTTTTCTATACATAATATAGGGGAACGTGGCCCAAAATGGGGTAGTCGGGCAAAATGGGGTATGTACCTTGTAGGCTCAGGAAGTGGTGGTAGCTCGCGGAAACTTTGTGAACTACCTCACCGAACTGTCAAAAAGTAGTGTTCAAAGACAGACCTCCAGTACTCCAATCAACGTGAGGCTAAGAGTTCATGCTCTGGAATTCTGTCATTTTTGCAATTGTTGGCAGCTCTTTTCACCCTCGCAAGTAACATACTTAACTATTACCAAATATGGTCCTACCAAGTTGTACAGTATTTAATCCACAATAGATCCTCTATTATTTATTTGATTTTGTCTTCAGTGTACAGTGTTAGTTTATTTTATTATTACTATGAAGCCACTTGGGCAAAATGGGGTCACATTATGTTACAGAGTTTTTAGAATTTAACTTTTTTTTCTTTTTTTTGGTTGAGGAAACCCAAAGGAATAGTAAGATACCTTCTTCTTGCGTTAAAAATGAATAAAAATATGTTAAATATGAGTTTTCTGAAGTTATCTACCGGATGATCTTTTTATAAGTTGCCAGAGAGTGGAGTCACACTTCTCTGGGTCGTCAACGCGATCACCCGTCTTCTAGTATGTGTCAATTGTGTTGGTGACCGTGAGAATTGAGACTCTACCTATTGGAGTTAGAGTTAGGTAATTTAACTTGATCGCTTTTCTGGGACGTGTATTTCGTTCAAGAGTTCCTAATGCAGCGTTTACCATGGAATGTTAATCAAATTACTATTTTATCAACTTTAAAAAGCTAACCAAATCTTAAGTACCCCATTTTGCCCCACGTTCCCCTACATAAGGCATCTCTTAAGTCTTTACAAAATCTAGGAAAAAAATTTCTTTTGTAATAAATAATATTATTACTTTCTTAAACCATTCTGTCAATTTTTATCTTGCCACTGATTTCGCAATAATAAAATTTACAATTAAGCACATTTCAATAGCACCATCTAGTAGTCATTTGTAGAGGCTTAAAATGAACCCCACATATTATATCGAGCGTTATGTTTATAGAAAAGCAAAATAATCTACGAAAAACGACGTTTAACATAAAATAAATATTAAGAAGAATGTTACTACAACAATCAAGCAATATAACACAAACTGAAAACAATAAAGAACGGAAAGGCGTGGAACAAAGTTGTCTCTCGGTTTAACTCAGAAGGGTGGGTGCTTAGTTTCAATTTGCCTAAGGTATATGTTGGGTTAAGGTATACCTTCGGCTAAGGTATATCTTCGCCTACAGGCGAAGTAAATTTTAATTTGAGCGAATGCAATTATTGAAATAAATTCTTGCGTTGAGGGCGAAATTAGCGGAGAATTCGCTGTTGTGCGGATACACGAGAGCCGAGGCGAATTTCAAACATATTAGCCGGGCACACAGGAGAATTTTATACTGCGGCGAGTCACGCTAGTGCGAAACGGCCTTAATAAAATAACCGGGCGAAATCTAATCTATTGTGTTAGCGTTAGGACTACATGAAGTCGGTATCAAACGGCATAAATCTTTATATCGGCGCACAACAGGCTAGTTTGCAAAAGGCCGGGCTTAAATGATGGCGTATGAAGTTGGCAATAAAGCCGGGAATTGTGGCGGCGGAGGCCGAGGAGACATTGACAAATCGTAACGGTCTCTCAGAACGCGACCGAAGCCCGGTACTGTTGCAATATCTATAATCCTGTATAGTAGAGTGTGTACTGTGCTATAATACTAATAAATAAAAGGCGGAGGTTTTTGTTTTCCTTATTTAAAACGGCGTAACTCCGGGCAGGCACGCGAGGTGGGATCATTAATGGTCCTCTCGCATTCACCCGGTCATTCGCAGCGAGCTCGCTGCTGCCGTTTTGATAAGGTAATGGACAAAGTGGACTTAGTACCCTGGCCAGTAATTGGCGAATTAGCAGGACTCGATACCGACGGCGGAAGTTGGGAATGGTTCCCTGATGGTCTTTAAAGATAAACACTCGCTGGAGGAGAGGATGCTGACATGTCCTAGGAGCTTCCTAATGATGTTATAACGGAGGAAGCTCTGAGTCAGATGGACAAAGAGATAGACGCTGAGAGATATGTTGCAGATCGAGAGAAGGGGTTGCAGCGAGATGACGGGGAAAGCGACTTTGCTTCTCACTTAATTACGTTATTTACTTGCTTATGAGGTATGCAACGAGCATGTTTTTCTGTAATGTCAATATTACTACTGGTTGTAATGCCATGTAATGTATGTTAAGGTTTGACCTTATTTGAGTTCACGATAAAACAAGGGATGTTAAACGAATCCTTAAGGACGTGAAAGTGCACCGAATGTAGTATTATAAGCGAGTGTTCGGGGGTCATCAAGGCGCGATTGTTGGAAAGAGATAAATGTAATGTTAATTCCAGGGCGAGGATGTCCACGACCGCCTGTGTTCAGCTGATCCTGATTGTGTGCGTATGGTCTCGTTACCCTCCCTAATCACCCAGGCCGCTGTAGCACATACTCGCTTCGACCGGTTTGTGGTCGTCATTTCCCGTTTCGTGACCGACAGGAACTAGGATCAGCACGCCAAGGCACTTCCTTATCGCGTTCGTGGATATAGCTCATTGATAAAACTACGGCAGTTGATTACTTTGACCGAAGACTATTCTGTTCTAATGCGTTTCGGGTCGGTTATTTCGCCAGACAAGTACAGTGGAGTCTCGGGTAATACGGATTTCTATTATTGTGTGAAAATGTTATGGTAGGCAAAATAAAAAAAAAGAAATTAAAGTGCAAAGAAAAATGGCAGGACTATCAACAGAGAAAACGGGAAAGATAGAGTGAAATTGATGTAAAGATATAGGTACGTGAAATTGACTAAACAATTGAAAATGAATAATAAAAAACATAATGCACCTTTTCTGAAAGAAGCCGGGGAACAAAAAGCGCGAAGGCCCGAGTTTCCAACTAAACAGGGCTTAGGGGGGACATACAGTGCCGCCATATCCGGCCCGGCCTGGGAAAACCCTTGATAACACGAAAACATCTTGTTTCATTCTGCAGCATCACTCTTCATTACGCAGGATACGGTTGGCTTTGAGACCCTGTAAAAAGCTTGGCTTGATGGCGGGGACCCCTGCCTCTTACATCGACTGTCGTCGGCGGCCTTAAGTATTCCCTTTAATGTCCGGACACGGCACCTAAGAACTACTAGAGGAGCACTCACTTTCTGGGGGAAGGAAATCAAAACTGATAGATGGGATAGAGTTTATCCTCTAATCTATAAATCCTAAGAAGATACCAAATTCGTCTGTGTACATTTATTGAAGATCCGGGAAATTCAAAACATTAGCTGCATAGGCACAATCCCACAGGAGATACACTTCTTTTCCTATAACGTAATCTCCTTGTGGTACTCCTTGAAGTAGACAATTTATTGATCTGTGGAATTTGTCGAACTACTTCCTCCAGAAAAAGTGAATTGGAACCGCTTTCGAGCGACTTGGTGATGCAAAAATGTAGCTCAGGAATTCATAGAGAGTTATGACTCGCGTTATTTTTAATTCGGTCGGTGTTTCTTTTGGCAGATGTAATCCCGCGCTTATTTTTAGTCCATCCCGAAATCGCTGTAAATTATTTCCTTATTTTCGTTTGCCCGGAGCGCAATGTCTCCGCAGAGGCGTGCCAGTTCAATCTCAGTCACATTTCTGGTGACTGGTGACACATTTAAGTAACGTATTAAGAGTTATTTACAACGCTAATGGCGCTGGCCATTAATCTCCATGATCGGCCATATGGTGCGGTGGATCTAATCGAGGAGGACAAGACACGAAGCCAGTTGCATCTAGGCAGGCACTTAATTTGTCATTCTGTGTTCATTAAGAGTACTGATCCAAATAGCATCGACCCAAAGATTCCCAATCCTAAGGATACTGATCCTGAGAAGATTGATTTTAAGAATATCGGTTTTAAGAAGATCGGTTTTAAGAAGATCGATTTTAAGAAGTACGATTTTAAGAAGATCGATTCTAAGAAGACTGAGCCTACACTAAAAAGACTGATTATAAAAAACTAATCATAAGTAGACCGATTATACGAAGATCAATCATCAGAACGCCACCAAACATCAGAAGACCTATTCTAAGAAGACCAATCTGAAGATATCTAACATCTGAAGAGTTTCTGTAAAAAAATGATAGGATTTTCCAAGTTGTCGTACTTGTGAATGTACATGTTCTACTCACATAGAACGTATACGTAGTTTATTTCAAAATCGACCGATATATCGCTAGTTTCCTCTTGGTTTAGAGTTGAAGCGGTGCACGATGCGTAAAGGGCCGAATATGAAAAGGGCAATAAAACGGGTTAAAACGTAGATGTCTGGGAAGCAGGTGTGACGTTGTGGCAATCCAAACCGCAGAGAATCTTTCCCTAATTTTCCAGCCGGGTGGACCGTGCAGTCCCCGGGGCCTTGCATCCACATGAAAGTTGTTGGTAGTGGCGTTTGCCTCCATGATTTTCAGTGCCGGTCCTCCAACGTGACACGGACAAGGAAGACGGATTCTGCAGACGAGTGCAATTTTATACTGTGGCCACACAAATACGTACGATCGCCGGGGTGTACAGATATGCGCCGCGGGAAAGGTGATGCATCACGAATCAAGTGAGCCGTGAAAAGTGCTATATGTAGCTGTTGTGCAGTTCGCGATTGAACGCCCAATAAAAGCAAAATGGGAGGTTGAAAAATGCTTCCGCGCAAGAGGAAACATATTCAAACCTCATAACCGAGTTATGTCCGCCCCGGTCATGTGCGGACAGCCCCCAGGCTCCCACTGTTAGCCCTTGCCAATTTAATGTAATAAAATGCCATAAACTAATCAATCTAGTTGTCGCGGGGCGCCGTAATGTTAGTATCCAATTCTCGTTATGTCGGGCCCGACTCCACACCCCTTTTCAATCCGACCCCAAATAATTAACTGCGTAATCCCTTCAGTCGATCCCGAATATTGGTGTTTATATTGCAATTCTCTGTCCGCTGGTTACGACCGGGAACACTTGCCCGATCCTCGCCCTTGACGCCCCCGAAAGTGTACATGAGAGAGATAAGTTGGTTTGCTGGCGCCACCGCCGCCGCCGATGCCCTCATCGCCGCTAACCCCCCGCCGCTAACCTCCCCGCTGCTTGCTCCCCCGCTGCCGCCAACACCCCCGCCGACGTCCTTCTCCAAGAACCCAATTAACCAAATCAGTTCAGTTAGATTTCAATTAGCTGGGCAAACAAGCGCCGCTGTGTGCGGACCTATTTTAATATGTATACACATAACTACACAAACATAATAATATTTAACAATATGTAAAGTTTCCTCCAATATACAACATTAAACGGTAACCGATATTCTTTGTACTGTTAGTGAGCTAGAACTGTGTAATAATCGTCCACTTGTTTCTCTGTTTGTGCCTACATAGGGATATAACAAAAGTAATCGAAAAATAAAGTTAATCTATAAGTTATATCTTTGAGTCTGAGAAAGTATTTTTCAAAATCACTGGTGTTCCTACATGTTACATATCTCCTCACTAACATATCAACAATATCGTACTGGCAGCGAAAATCATCAGTCGCCTCGATGACATATTCTATATTATTCAAACTAAAAGACAAAGTGCACTATTGGATATCGCACCACGTGGATCTAGTGCTTTGGTTTTGTTTAAATTAAGTTAGCTTTTTTTTTAAACATCAGTCAAAATTTTTGACAATTGCAAACAAAAGTTGTTCCGGCTTAGGGAATTCAGTTTTATGAACCGTGCCTCATAACAGTAAGATAATCGATAGTTTAATCGGTCTGGAACACGGAATTGCGTCAGAATTTACTGCCCGTGAACTTTCGAAAACCCCAATCTGCAGGTGAGAACTTATTTTTGCAATTTCGCGTTACCGTGTCGTACTTTTGTAGTAAAATTAACATATCCAATTTAGACCAACTTAGTGGAGTGAAATACAGAATGAATTCTGAGTGTGTCTTAAAATATACAGAACACACAAAACGAATACTCAATAGTAGTTTTCTGATAACAACGAAAGATCCTGACGTAACCTGAGCAGAAGACGGCAAAACTACTCTCAACCCGAGCATCCTAATGATCATCATGAAAATATACCTCCCATTATCTTCAAACTTCCGAGCAACTTTTAAAGACGACTCCACTCTAGCATGTAACTAGTAGTTATATGTGGTAGTACGAGTAGTTACGTGCACCTAGACCGGCTCCGACACGTCGCAGCACCGCAGCGGCGCCATCGGCCATATATCCACCAAGCGGCATTAAACTCCCCACACATCGAAACCCATAAATATTTCCCTGGAACTCATATTATACAGTTGTTGCGGGAGCGCCAAGAGGCTAGGCGGATATAGTTGTAATGCCAGCGTGATCCATTTTCCGGCAAAGTATATCGCACAATAAAGGCGCCAATTACACATCCGCAAATGTCCTGAAAGCCCAGGCGTTCGCTGCTGCAATTTCAAATGCAGTTTAGCAATAATGGAGGATCGGGAAAGAAAGGGGCGGACGAAGACATGGCGCCCCACATTGCGGCCTCCGGCGGCGGCGGCGCCTCAGGATGGATATGTGTACACATGACGGTCGTCTCGCTCTCGGGAAGAGGGAACAAAAGTGCGCTACACGTTTTAAATTTGAGCCAAATCTCCCTGGGAAACGGAACGTGCGCCACATACTGGTCGGATATTTACGGGAAATTTGTTTCTCGAGAGAGCTGTTTCCTGCTAAAGGGGTAGCAGCCGACACCATAAAACTTGGACCATTTCGTTGTGCAATGAAACCTACTAACGGGCCGGCTAAAAGTACCTATAGAAAAAGTTTAATGGATACTAAGTTATTATTTTTTGATCGATATAAACAGTTGAATTCATTCACAATTGAATTCATTCCAAATTGAATTACTTCACAATTCAATTTAACCCCAACTGAATTTATTCACTTAACTATATAAGTAAAGAACAGTTGGTTCTTTATCGGCTCAACGTTTTTAACAAGTATATGTACCACTACCCCGGATATAAGCTTCTGATTGTTGTCAAAAAAGAACTGATAAATTTTTTTTCGCAATTGCCCGAATTAACTTCATTAAAACACGAACGTGTAAATACAGAACCAAACAAACAAGGCACGATTATCATATTGTTCAACTCAAAGCAATAAAATCGTGACCAAAATTATTCCCCCGACTTTGACATTAACCCGTTATGGAAAAGTCAAAGGACATGCATTAAAGGAAATTAGAATCTAGTTCAATACAAGGAATCATATACAAAAGACGTGAAAGGACGGCTGTGCTTGTGAACTTTTAAATCAGCTCCTCACGGAGTAAAATTATTACACCTACATCTACCAACTTATCCGCCTAACTAAACTTAATCGTTTTAAAGCGCGATGAGATCCTTATCGCCCTGGTTTACGAGTTCCACCACCCAAGATTCTCCTTGATCACAGGCGTCTGTTCCACCTCCAAATAATCGCTGATACCATTCCTATCTCTTCGGCTCTTCTCGCACTAGCAGCAGGAGATACCGCATTCCCCTCCGTAATAAGTCGCAATTTTTAACGGTGAGGGAAATCTCGCAATTTCCCCTCAGTTTACCGGGCCCCGGCGCGCTTAGGGACTTTTTATTTTTCTTTGTAGCGCATTCTTTATTCTGGGCTCGGGCATTTCCAGACACCTTCAATCTCATTTACACTTGTCTGTATTCCAGCTCGTTTCCCATGCGAGTTGATCTCGGCAGACTGCGAGATACCATCAACTTTGGATTACATCGGTGACGTCTCGCCTTGACTCGCCCCTTTCCCACATCAGCAATGTTAAAGTCCCGTCAATCGGAACAACACTTAATTCCGGGAAAAACTTTGTTTCGGCTGCATTATCTCCGGGCGCAGGTCGATTTGGGCCTTTCCCCCAAGTTTCTTTTGATTTCTTGCCGAGGAGTTGATTCAATCCGAATTAATTAAGCCCATAGAGGTTGATAGTTTCCTTCTACTTCTTTTACTCGCGAA
Organism: Quadriops clusia; assembly: GCA_033557875.1. Lineage (NCBI taxonomy): Eukaryota > Metazoa > Arthropoda > Insecta > Coleoptera > Hydrophilidae > Quadriops > Quadriops clusia. Next base: position 11,654 of record JAWQRP010000523.1, read on the forward strand.
GCGTTAAAAACGGTTTGATTAAATCAACTAAAACTAAATATATATTATTGAAAACTAAACGATCATGTAGATCGACTTCTGTCCATAATTTTAATTTCAACTTTCAATTTACTTAAAATAAATACATTCATATGTCGGGTAGTACAACTAAATATCTGGAGGTACCGCCAAATATCTATTTTTATTTGTCGTGATTCTGACTTACCCATTTCGCCGAAGTTAGTTATAAGATTAAATTATTAAGTAGGTACTTTCCAGGGACAAAAAACATCTCGAGCTAGAGTCCCAGAGGGATACAAACTGCACAAACCCCCTGGAAGGAAATTTGGTTAACTAGAATTAAAACTGCATAAACCGGGCGATGGGAGCGAGCAGTTTTCCGAGAAAGACGAATTCAAGTTACTTTTTAATCTGGTAATGGAAGGAACAACATACATATTCTCCTCCGCCCGAGAAGTAACTAACGTAATGTAATGGGACTCTTTTATTTTGCCTCAACGTCTGGAAAGATTTAGCAATGACTGCTCCTCCGCGATGGCCACTTTCTGAGAAATTTAATTCTTTTATTTTGGGCTGCCTCTCGCCTTTGCCTCTTCTGTCCTGCTTCGCCTAAGCTGATGCGCGCACGTGCGCCACGATCCTTTTGTTTCCCAATCTCCTGTCCACCCCGACTGTCAGAGGACTTATGCAAGATCATTTCTTATTTCCGGCTACTCGGACCAGCGGGAGGATCAACACGGTTTGCGATTGGAACAGCAGGAGTGGGACCGGAGCCTCGGGAGAGACTGGACTCTAAGAGGGACTAGATCTCAAGAGGGACAGGAGTCCAAGAGGGACAGGAGTCCAAGAGAGACAGGCGTCCAAGAAAGACAGGAGTCCAAGAGAGACAGGCGTCCAAGAAAGACAGGAGTCCAAGAGAGGCGTGGGTCCAAGAAGGACACAAAGAGGGACTCCAAGACGGACTACTACGAGGAAACGCTTGGTCACTAAACCTGCCTCCCGCTAGAGGGAGCAACTGCACATAGAACCCCTAGATGTATTGGATTTATGTAGTACAGTCTTGACAAATGACCCTAAACTTGACTCAGAGACCCAAGGGTTATCAATATTTCCGAACGTTTAGCTTTCGGTGTGGTGGCGGTGCTGATACGCGGGAACTTGAAGGATTTGTTCTAGCAGATGTGTGAAGGAATTTATTCCCCACCGCTTAAGTTGATGTGGAAGCACTTTTAAGAGCATTGCAGTTCGTTGATGGAACATCTGAATAACAATGAAACATCCGAATGATGTTGAAACATCCGAATGATGTTGAAACATCCGAATGATGTTGAACCATCTGAATGATGTTGAAACATCCGAATGACATTGAAAGATCCGAATGATGTTGAAACATCAGAATGATGTTGAAAGATCCGAATGATATTGAAACACCCGACTGACAATAAAACATACACAAGTAATAAAGCAACAAAACTTACAACGTTTTGTAAATTTGATTCCTTCCACCATAGGCAGTGATATTGAAATGAGCCCTCTTCAAAATGAGTCAAGTTTAATTAAAATTTCAGTTGGTCGATTCAGTCGGTTGCAAAAGGACGACTTTTTGACTTCTCTCGTCTAGCCCCGAGTTATCCGCACCTCCGCCGCGCCCGCACGATATTTCATTGAAATTTGTTCAAAAACTTGTTTTGGCAGTAATGAAACACATATATAAAGTACCGAAACTCATTAAATTTATTGAGCTAAAGAGGCAAACCGCAGACTTGGGCCCAGGAAAACTTCGGGAGAGGCAAGAACGACCCCGGCAGATGTGGCGCCCTCTGAGCGCGCGCGGAGGGCTGCGAGATTTATGGTCAGACTTATAATTCCATTCGGCCCTGAATGGCTAAATACACAAAAAGAAGAGATCCATCCGGGTCTGCTGCTGTTACTGCGGCCTTCTACGAATATCTAATGCGGATAACTGTCGAAACGCCGCGAATAAAACCAAGTTTCGCTCATATTTCAAACATCGCGATCTCATAATCGATAAATGAATATATGTGGGTTCGCATATTGTTCCCACGTGAAATATTAGATATCCTATCTTTTCCGCTATTGCGGAAGTTCTAGGACGGGTGGAGATTGGATGACCTTAGATCACCTTTGCTTGAGAGTAAAGATACAAATGTACGTACCGCCTACATGAAGGCGCCTTTTTCCGAAAATAATGGAATTAATTTCGGGGGGTTGCGCGTTCTTTAAAGTTCTGGCGCTTACAAACAAATTTTGTTCTTCAAGTTCCCTTGTAAAATATGAAGGGCATTTTCAGGAAACAAAAATTAAGAAAATTGCAAGAAGTTAATTCCCGAGTAATTATCTTCTGAATTTTAATTAAATAACTAAAAATTAGGGAACTCACGCGGAAAATCCGCTTTCTTAGGAGGCTGGGGGGCGGGGAAAGCCTTTTGGGGCGAGTTTGTTTCAAAATCTTTCACTCAGGCCCTGAATCAAGTCGCCTCTCCGTATTTCTATTAAATCGTTATTATCGCAAAGGGTTGGGGCGCTCGTTGAAAAAGTTAAAAATCTCAATAGTGCGGTTTTCGTTTTGTCTGGGCGAAAGACGGGGAAATTAAAACAAAAATTATCCCCTTTTTGTCGCCACTCGTACCGCCGGGGGAGAGGTTAGAGGAAATCTCCTCTACTTGTGGAATTTAATATCTCCTCCGAAGCGAGTGAGGCGAATAACGGCTAATAGAAGCTTAGTTTTATGGGTGAACTCGATTAAAAATGCAATTAATTATCTTTAATCAGACATCCGATCCAATGAAAACTGCCAAGCGCGGCGACGGCCATCCTTAAACCGACCTAGGCATTACCAGGCGCTCATTTGCATCAGTATGTTCTAATTCACGTCAGCAGGTTTTAACTTAACCCAACGGGCTCTACCTTATCCCAACGGGTTGTAACTTACCCAAACAGGTTGTAACTTATTCAAACAGATTGAAACTTATTCAGACAGATTGTAAATGATTCAAACAAATTGTAACTTATTCAAACAGACTGAAACTTATTCAAACAGATTGTAATTTACCTAAACAGATTCTAACCTACCCAACCCGGTTAAAATTTACCCAAGCGGGTTCTAACTTGCCCTGACAAGTTCTATCTTTCCCGAACAGCAGGATCGGGCTTGCAGTACGTCGACTTAACCTCTCGAACCAATCCACAAGCAGATGCATCACCGTGTGACAACGCGCCACCCGCACCGTCTTCTGTGAATATCTTAAGGAGAAGCGTATTAAGAAAGTCTTGGATGCATTTCCACGTCCTAGCAAACATGGTATGAATTATTTGAGGGGTAATCTCGCTTAATTACGAGAAGCGGGGCCGGGTTGGCGCCCTATATTTAAATTTCCGCGAAATTGTCATTCCTCCAATCCTTTGAGCACACACGCGTTCCAGGGATGACTGGCGTGCCAGGTCGAAGGGTCATTCAGAATTACTAAACACCTTTTCGCAATGTTGGGTTTTCCATCACAAACCGGAAATTGTGTGCAGGTTTAAACAATAGTGGGTCGAACGGAAGTCAGCTCTATCGGCTTCCTCTTCTTGCTTGACTTGTCATTGTTGCACAATAAACTTCGCTCCACAAATCCTAAATAGCCACAGTTAGCGTTCTAATCAATAAAAGCGACGATGCACTTTCTGTTCGATTGGGTCCGATCGGCCTTGTCGTGACTTCTTGGATGGCTCCATTCGTGGCAGCTATAAATATGCCGTTAGAAAAACTGGCGAAGGAAGTAACGGCTCAAATGCGGGGACGTCGAGGTAACTTAATATTTCGGATATTAATCTAGTGGAGGTAAATATGGTTCATTATTTTCCATCAGTTTTGTATATCTGCCGCGAGTCACTGACACATTCGCTCAGGTGGCAGCCCTGCTTCCACACCCTGTTATAAATTAGCTAACATAACGAGCCGTCAGAATAATACATCATTGTCGACACTAGATTGATATTTCAAACTAGTTCTTCTCCCGGGGGATGTTTGGTAATTTTTATAGTTTCAGGTTTTGTTTTTTCACTCGCGTGGCATTGGGGTGTGAATTTATCGTTCTGGCGCCATATGCATACTGTTTTCGCTGTATACATATTGTTTTCGCCATATACATACTGGTTTCGCCATATACATACTGGTTTCGCCATATACATATTGTTTTCGCGACGTCCATATTGTTTTCGCCATATACATATTGTTTTCGCCATATGCATATTGTTTTCGCCACATACATGTTCTTTTAGCCATAAACAAATTGTTCTCGCCATATGCATACGTAATACACACACCATCAAAACGCACCATTTGCTGCTTCTCTCTGTGGAAAAACAGATTGGAAACATGTGAAGCAGACTGAGACGGAATGGTTTTATAGGAGAGACGGGAATAATGTGAGACGGAGAAGGGCGGGGGCACAGGAGGGAACGGTGCAATCCATTATAACAAGTCTAGTGTAAAAATAGAGCACTTCATTTGGTTAAGGGCGGAAGACAAAAAACCGAACAGAATGATATCTTCTTGTGTCACATGGACAGAAGCGATTGTCATTGGATCCCGCACATTATTCAAACTGCCATATCGTCGTTTTTACAGAATAATGCCGAACGGACGACGGAGTGGAGCGTAGCCCGAGATCAGCAGGCAAAGGTCGATATGTCAGGCGAAAAATGATCATCCGCAGGAGTCTGGAGCGCAAAAATAAATTCGCCTCGGGCTCTGGAAATAAGAGATGAAACGATATCCCGCGCTATCTAGCCACTCGAGGAGGAGGTGGTTAAGAAAACTCTTGTACGGCAGGAGTAACAAACACATTTTCGCACAAAAATAAATTCCCTTGCAAAGTAAATCCCCTTATAAAAAACAAGAAAAAACTAAGGGTAGAATTCAAAAATAAATTCCTTCACTAGAGTAACTTTCTATGTAGGAAAATATGTTATGTTAGAAGTTCTCCCCGCATTGTGTGCCTTTTATTACAGACCAAATAATATCGAGGTGACTGGGAAAATACCTATAGGTGCAAATGACTTCTGGATCACATAAAAAAATCGTCTTTGATGTAGGTGGAATAGATTGGAAGCCATCTATGTGCAGGGCCCCCATATAATAACAAAAAAAAAGAGAATTCCCCTCGCTCTCAGAATGGAAAACTTAATAAAGCCAAAATTACGGGTGTAAAGTACAATGTCACGTGGTCCCCGGAGTCATTCCGGTATTCGAGATTGCCGCAGCAGGTGGGTTCGAAGGGCATTCGGGGGTCATGATGGACATTTCTGAAACATCCCCCTTATCTGGACGTCCCCGATTATCCACATTCCTTAGCAGAAATGCTCTCCATTACGGCAATGCCTCACATTGTCCGTGCCTACCCTCTTCACCTCGGCCGGCCCTCGCACGCCGCGCCTCATGCGGAGGCCGAGGGTGCGAAAATAAACCGCATCGTGAAACTTAGGTGCTCTGCGGTCGCCAGACTGAATGAATGGGCATAATTTCAAGTAATTTTGCAGCAAACTTGGCTACACAATAATTTTGAGCTAATAGAGTACCTAATCGCCTATGTACACATACGGTCTTCACCGCATCGGTTAACGCGAAAGGTTCCTTAATAATACGATTCAGTAAACTGCGTTTCATAGTCTAAAACACCCTTCAACTAATAATCATACTTGTAGTTCGCGACAATGGAAATTGGTTTCGCCTATGGTTATGAGTCTTTATAGTTTAAAAATAGCACGTAGGTTTTTGTAACGATAGAAAATACAAAAGTAATACTAAACAAAAATCGAATAGTATCGATGGTCCATCGAGCCTGAATATCTGTGATTTCTGTCCTTGAAATTGTGGAAAACATCTATTTAAATCAATTAATGGGGTAGTACAAAAACAAAAATTTTCCGTCATACGCCACCATCACATACCCAAGTAGTGGCCAAGCCGATAGGACCCACCTAGGATAGATTAATGAGGATTTCGAATACATGAGGCATTAGACCATCCTTTAACCCCCATTGTTTTAAAAGCCGAAGTATCAATCATCGTGGATGATCTCATCGGACGAGAACAAGTGGATGACCACAAGGAACTTTGTTCAGATATTGGACTTTGCATCGATTGTTTTCCTTTCTGCTTCCCCCGAAGGTAAAACGCGCCACAGACAAAACACGACTTAAAAACCAAAGAAACCAATCGATGACACAAAAATAGGAATAAAACAAGACGCAGGAACTTCCCGGGCCAGACCCAATCAAAAATTCAATCGCCAAACTTTCCATTCTAGCCCATAAATTCGGGAAACTATTAAAAAGAGAATTAAATTTATTTGCGCGGCAAAAAATCCGGGCGCGTAACCCGCACGGACAGTATAAATTCGGGGGGAAATATGTCACAATTTTTAAAATTACATCGCGTCTAAAAGAATAAAAGTTTCCAAAGTGTAATATAGAAAGTTGGGGCGGAATTTATCTCCCTCCTTTTTTCTTAGATAAATCATAAGTCGAGCAGAGGCAGAAACAAAGTACTCCGGGATAGACACTTGAATAATGGTCGGGCGTAAAATGATGCAGAGCGTACAAAACATGGAAATGACACCGACAAATCGGCTTGCAAATGAAGGTAGGAGTGAGAGTGTACAACAAGAAAGTGGGAGCGGAGCAGGCGGCGGATAGCCAGGGAGAAGTAGTGAGAGCGGCGGCTCGTTTCTCCCGCTGATGGTTCCACCCTTTGGCCGGGAAGAAGAAGAAGAAGTAAAGAATTATGTGGTACAAGTCCGCGCGGACGCTCTGACGTATTGCGCCACATTAAAATGAAAACTGCTGGAGGAAAAAGGAACCCTACAACAAGTTGCCGTTTTAAAGGAGATACTACGTATAAGCGGAGTTGTTATGTGGAAGCATTAGGGAAAACGTGCTACTTGGAAGTCCTCCGAGCTTAGCGCCCCTGAACTGCTGAGTCTGTAGCGCTCAATACACTAAAGTGAAGTCTATTAATCACGGGAATATTACTCGGGCTTTTGTTATAAATTGGAAGTTTTTTTACCGCGCTTGCAGTAGCTTACATCACTGCTGCACTCTTCCATTTTGCATCTGTAATTAATTATGTTACTCATAGAATGAGTTAATTAATTATGTAGGCGCTTAATATTTACTTCCTTATAAAGTTGAAAGCATGCGACGATGTATTCATCATTTATAACGTGTGTTTGTTAAATATTACCGATGGCGTGTAAAATTTCCTTTCTGTGGCGCCTCCTTGAACAAAACGGCTTCCTGTAGCAACATAAAAAGTAACCCGAAACATAATTTCATCCAATAAAGGAATTTTCATTCATCCTGCATCTACCTAATTAATTTGTGGCTCCACGGTGTTAAACAAGCGAAATTTTCGCAAATTTTATCCGCGAATTTAAATAAAAATATAAATACGTTCACTCTAAAGCGGGTAAAGCTCTCCCGCGGCGGCGGGAGATATACATTTTGTTTATTAAGAGACGCAAATGTTGCCCGTCTGTGGTACATCATAAAACATAATCTCGTTTTTAATTTGTAAGTCAGAGCAGCAATTTAGGTACATTTCATATTTACATACATTATATTATAGAATATAATATAAAAGTCGGCATAAACGAGCGAAATTACCATTTCGCTGTGCATCGTCAATCCTGAAAGGATGGCCAAGCCTTTAGGTGCTCCCGCCGGACTTTCTACCTTGCGTCTCCTTTCTTTTTTCCATACGGCCGGAAAGCAGAGCAGGCAGAGGGAAAATATTTAATTACGTTCTTTATAATACGCTTGCACAAAAGATTAAGAGTGTGTACTGAAAGAAGGACTCGGTTATGATCTCCATAGCTACGCGGATGGAACTTTTTGTCACCACTCCACGGCCTCTCTGCCAACCTGTTGCGGCACTAAATTTATTTTCTCGTCTCTCCATCAAGCGCGAGCTGGCATTTTTCATTTTCATCAGGCTGGATCTCTCCTCTTCCGCACACAGAGGAGACGCAGGCGAGCTTTTTTCCGACGGCTTTTTATACACTTTTAAATGTACCCATTCAACTATTGTCGAATATTTTCTGTTCGTATTTATCTTCCTTCGCATTACGGCCCATTGTAGCGGCCACTTTTTATGGATTGTATTTTCGACGTGCTTCCTTGATAAAGCTTAAAAGCCACTGACTGACGACGCATTGTTTGAATGTTTATTTAGCATGATGTACCTACAACCACGCGCGCGTCAAACCAACAACGTCATTGTTGTGAATTCAGCCGATGACGTTCGTTTGTGTTTAGGCATTTACTACACAGTAGTTGTGTTTTTGCATTTTTGTTCGCGATTTGAGTTGAATTTAAATGCGGAATTGTTATAGTTAGATATCAATCGAAATGGTCGTTGGGTCGTGAAGGTAATCGGGTAACAGCTAAGAGCGGTGGTGTGTTGTAACAGCGCAGCGCTTTTCAGCGCAAAAATTCCAAGTTAAGCACATAGTAAGTTTCCTGTTAATGCATACCTGGGAATGAGCAGGCGGAGATTACCAGCTTCGTTTTCCATTCATTAGAGAAGTACATGCAAAGCAGCACAATGCAACATCTTAAATAAGACTTAATGCGACATATAGCTCATTTCGGAACGGGCGAAAAAACGGGTTATCTTAATGAACGTGTTTCTCTAAAGGAGACGTAATTCTCGTTTTTCTCCCGTGCCCGGCTGGCTCCCGTAATGGCGGACGGAAAGGGGGAAAAGAAAACGTGTAGTCGCACTCCGCGTCTGAGCGGGTCTTAACGAGACTTAACTCCCGCCAATGACGTGATTTGCACCGAGCAATAAATAACAAACTGCGTGCACTCCACGTCAACACGAAAATTCCATTATAATCCGTTCAATGCAGCCACTGGGTTTATCTTAACACAAATATCAATAAGTAACCATAGTAACACCGACAAGGCCATTATACACCGTCTTGGCTCTTACCACTGATTACGCGCTTCAAGAATCACGTTTACGTTTTCGATTTGCAGGTGCGCCCCCCGCGCCCCCCTAAACACCCTTTGTCCCGAGATGCCGGGGTAATTAATAGGAGGTGTTTGTTATTAGCTAATACGTTTTCTTCTTCGCTTAAAGCAGAAGAGATGTTTTGTCGCAAGGTGGCGCTGCTGCAGTGGTGCTAAAACAGTGGTGCTGAAACAGGGGCGCTGAAACAGTGGCGCTGAAACAGTGGCTCTGAAGCAGTGGCGTGGTGCAGTTTCCACGGTGCGCCTCCGCCAATTGTGCCTCCTCTCCGGCACAATCATGGCTGGCTCATTTCATGATAATCCCTGTGGAACCCGGAGCTTCGCATTATGAATTCTCCCTCTTTTTCTAATTACTCTTCTTTCTCTCTCCCGCCTTTTCTCTATACTCCAATCCGGCGCACTCGAGTGAAGTCGAGTTCATCAACATCGCATACTTCATCATCGCAGTTTTTAGTCGTTTTGCCCCTAAGACTAAATTAGATTTTTACGTAGGAGAAAAAGTCCCCGGAGCACACCGAGAGCAATAATTAAGTATGGCCCATCAGCATTGTTTATTGAGTTATTAAATAGCGAGTGTTGTAGCGTCCGACTACCGCCTAGCGCCGGAGAATAATTAATTTGTCAGCCATAAATCCTCCGGAAACGATCCGCGGCCATGCTAATAAACCCGGTGGTAGGACAAGAGTGCACTGGAAAAATTAATAAAGGCGATTCCCATAAAATTAAGGGGACAAATACCTATTAAAGCCGAAGCTCGCGCAGGAAGGGAGTCAGCGAGCAAAAAACCGACATAATAACGACAACATCACTACACGATAGCGCACATAACATGATGGGAGGTAGTTTCCATTACCTCTGATGGCCTTACGCTGCGGCGGCGGCGGCAAAAAGCGAGCAATGCGTGCGACGAGGACGGCGATAGGGATCGCCTCTGTTCCTCGTGGGATGGCGTTACATTAAGGGCATCATGCGGGATGATTTGCAGCACAGACGCGGCATTACAATACATGCATGCGGAGGCCGATAGATACTCAATAACCATATATTGCGTCCATATCTGTCTCGCGGGGCCAACATGTATTACCTCTCTCCTCTGCGCGCATTACCAGACAGACAAATAGCTGCGGAGTAGCCATCGACAGCGATCGCGTTTCTACGGTTTGAAGACGGTCTGGTCTATCTACCATTCAAATCCTTATTGTTCGTTTACAAACACTCAAATTTCAAAGGATAATTCGGAATTTAACCTTTTCTCTACTTTTATTAATTAAGTCAGTTATTTGGATTCAGGACGATGAAAATCACGTTTATTTCATTGCAACGTTTCTTTCGTTACTTCGGTTTTCTTTAAGTTACTACCATGCTGGCGGTGTGGCAGAGAATCCAGAGATAGTCAAATGTTAAATTTCGCGAGAAGAACTGTGAAATAATGACAATCTATTTCGTAGCGGTTTGATCAGAAGATTGTTTTGTCAGATGGTTCATGAGATGTTTCGTGTGAAGTATTTCCTAGCTTTCCAAACTTGTAATGATTCGCAGGGGTTTCAGACGGCAAAATATTTTCATAGTATTTTCAAATATGTGTACAATTAATAGCCTTTGCTCGAGAAAAAAAGTTAGGATACATAAGCCACACGTTGGGGACAAGATGTATGTACTTATGGTACTATGGCGGTCTATAATTCAACAAGTCGTAATGCTGCGTCATATGAATTGAATGTAAGCATAAATTTTGAAAACCATCAATGTACGTCGATTTTGGTCAAAAGCAAAATCTATTTTAAATTTTATATGTCACAACAAAAGTTTGCCGATTTTGTTTAATTTGCAAAATGAGAAAACGTCTGGTATTATTGCCTCTTAAGGTTGTTTCAGAATTCGGATCTTAGTGTAGGGGAAACCCTATGTTGGCATAGTTTTTGGTTTTAAATTTTTTGATTTTTTTCTGTGATACTTCCAATGAATTTGATTTTCGCTGATCATTTAGTAACTCCTTAGCTATCAATTCGATTAAGAACTATTGTTTCAAAAAACTGCTTAGAACAATAAACAAATATTTTTCCAAAGGACTCTAACCGTGCCAACTTACCCCATACATGGGGTTAGTTGGCATACACAGAGGGGCTAGTTGGCATAACCATAATGAGAGATAGGAATGAATTGGCAGAAATAAGTTCAGTTCACAAAAAATTTTATTAACATGAAAACTTATTTTTTTGGTAGAACGCTTTTTCTTTTCTTTAGGAATATTGTGCTTCTTAGTCTTATTTTGCCTTTCGGCTAACACTGCTTTTTTCACTGGAGAATCCGTTAGAATTGCGGCACTCCTTCGTTTTCTCCCTCGGTTAGAATCCTTCCGGGGCCCTGCCTTCGGTAAATGTGTCCTGCCCCTTTATACGTTAAATCTAGCTTTATAAAAATAACTATAAACTATGCCAACCAACCCCAACTCAGTGAATGCCAACTAACCCCAACAGCGTAATCAAAACAATATGGCCTACCTATATTTCCACATAATGTCCACAAAGGCTTTTCGCATAAGGATCCAGGCACAGTTAGATACTCTATCAAAAATGACCAATACAAACTTGGCAGCCTGTTTTACATCTTTGCAAAACCAAACTAAGTTATGATGGAAAAATTTACTTATTTGATGCAAATATAAACAACTGGAAGTAGGAAAGTGTCTGAAACACAAATTAAACTGAAACATTAGTGGATGACAAGTTATAAACAACTTGTCAGATGTTCAAGACCACAGTACTCTACAATCTCCGTGAAGAAATTTAAAAGCCGAATGCCAACTAACCCCGGTCTCCCCTACTTTTCGTATCATCATTCTTTACATGCGTTATTTCATAGGCACATTATATCACAGAAGGTTATAATATCAAATACTTACCTAATTACCTATGTCATTATAACTATAAGTACGGTCAGATAAGAAATATTATATGTATACAGAATTAGGCAACCAAACAGTCATATGGCACACACATCTATTACATTTTCATTGTTCTCTGGTTGCCTATACCACAGAGGTGTATATTATAAAAGTTACTTGACTGTACATGAATTCGTAACTATATATAAATCGGTGTATAAGTAATCTCCAAGTCAAATATCCGATTGTTTTATCGACTTTGAAATGTCCGCGTAACGGTGAATGTTGTTGTCTGATTATTTATGGCATAAATTTTGCAATTTGCAAAATCTGCATGTTCATTCCCACTTTTAGTAAACACATTCAATATGGGTAGTAGAAATTCACTCGCATTGCTCACTTAGTTACTCTCTATTAAAAAATATGGGGACGATGAGCTCGCTCGCTTCGCTCGCTCGCCGCCTCGCGCCTCCGGCGCTCGTTTTTAAGACACTCAACTGGAGCTTCAATGTTCAACGTAATAGGCGCTCGCTCACTCGGCTTCGCTCGTTCGCGAGCCACACAAGACATTCGCGCGACCTGAATGTCTTGCCAACACGATCGGCCTGCGGCCTTTTCATCCTCGGATTAACATCACTGTGACCATCCATAGGCAAAGGTAACAAATCTTCACTAGGCTAAAGTTGTAGGAAAAACGATTTCCTAAAAGACGATTTACTAAAAGACGATTTACTAAAAGACGATTTACTAAAAGATGATTTCCTAAAAGACGATTTACTAAAAGACGATTTACTAACAACGTTGAAAAAATCGATTTTTTTATTTTAATTGATTCTAATTCTGAATCATCTGTCTACATGATGGCATAATCAATTTTATTAGAATCGATATATTTCATATCCATAAATTGAAAAAAAACAACAAAGTGTGAACAGAGAAAAGGAACTAATACTTCACTTTAATTTCGCGATAGTGAAGTAGTTTGCCTCCTAGCCTTTCAAAGCAAAATGGACTAAAAGGGACCTTTAATTATCATATAATTCAAAAAATATCAACATTCTTAGTTAATTAGAAATATTGTTTAAGAAATAAATTATACTCAATTAATCTTCTTTGGGATGTGTGTAAATTAAATAATAAAAATACAAATAAAATTTAAATAACACTTTTTTATCTGCTCTCTATTAAAAATTATGGACACGATGAGCTCGCTCGCTTCGCTCGCTCGCCGCCTCACGCCTTCGGCGCTCGTTTTTAATGATCTCAACTGAAATTTTCTATTTTCAAGGTAGTAGACGCTCGCTCACTCGCTTCGCTCGTTCGCGAGCGTGTCAACATATATTATAATAAAATAATAGGATAATATTAATAAAATATCGTGCGACCCTAATGTTTTGCCAACACGATCGGCCTGCGGCCTTCTCATCTTCAGATTTATATCAAATAATATAAGGCTAGTACAGACACTGCTCAAATAAAACTATGCGCTTAAATGCTGAAGATAATTATATATGAAGATGAAATGTTTAAAGGCCAGTAAGTAAAACGAGTTATTTGTGTTTCATCTATTTATTCACTTGGTCAAAAGAACATTTTTTGGGCAAGTGAATAAATAGATGAAACACAAATAACTAGTTTCACTTACTGAATCTATTCAGCCCTTTAAACATTTGATCTTCGAAATGTGTTGTGACTCGTTACTCCTTTTTCACGTATAATTATTTATTACAGCAAGAGGCGCAATGTTTGATATAACCTTAATTGGGATAATGCATGTAAATCAAATATCTACTGTCTGTTACACACTTCCAATATAAATATTATGAATTAATGAATTAAATAATTAACAAATTCAAAATATAAAAATATTAATTTCAAAAACTAGTTTTTTTTAATATTTTTGTAAATAAACAACGGATTAAATATTTGATTTATTTTTCTAAATAAATAACTGATTAATGATTATAATTGGATGATTTCTTTAATTAAATAGCTTATTAATTTAAAATATAATTAACAAACCAAAACAAAAGTTGCAGTAAAGACGATTCACTAAAAGACGATTCTAAAAACGTTTAAAAAAATGATTTTTTGGTTTTAATTAATTCTAATTCTCGAATTATCTGTCTACATGATGGTAGAAGAAAACGAACTAATACTTCACTTTGCATTCTCCCTAGTGAAGTAGCTTATCTCCTAGTCTTTCACAGAAAAACGAACTAAAAGGGAGCTTTCATTATTAAATAATTTATAAACATCAACATTCTTAATTAATTAGAAATATTGATTAAAAAATAAATTATACTCATTTAATCTTATTTGGGATGTGGGTAAATTAAATAATAAAAATAAAAATAAATTTTAAATAACACTTTTTCAGCTGCTCTGTATTAAAAATTATGGGGATGATTTTTCATTTTCAAACGTCTTTATTTCCCGAACTGTCTTTAAAGTCTTTAGTAGTTTATTTACTATTTGTTCTTCCTTCATTATTAGTTTATTTTATTTATTTCTTATTTATTATTTGTTTTTATTTTATTTATTATTTGTTTTTATTTTATTTATTATTTGTTTTTATTTTATTTATTATTTGTTTTTATTTTATTATTAGTTTTTTATTTTGTATTTGTCTTTTTTCTCACTTCTTTAATACTGTTTATTTATTTTCGGATATTTTCAATCTTTCAACAGTCTTTAAAGCCTTGAGTACACCGCTAATTTTCCAACAATATAAATTGAATCTTGCAATTAGCTATATTTTATCATGTGGTCATATTTTTCTGCACAATCATTTAAGTTTGCTCTAATATCATGATTTTAAAACAAACTTAAATGATGTGCACTATAGTATGATCATACTTACATAAACATTAGATAATTCTTGTGTCAATGTTTACCAGATTTGATGTTCATACGTCATAGCTCCTCGATTAAACTGCTATATTTAAATCGACAACGTATTCAAACGTAGAAAGGTACAATTTAAATTCTATTTATTAATATCCAAAGGAAAAAAAATGTGCAAAAGCAAGTGATTTCGATCTTTAATTTGTTATCATACTAGTAGCAGTGTAAATACTGTTATAATACTATTATAATACTTATAATTAGTTAATTATTAATTAGTTAATTATTAAATAACTAGCAGACCCGTCGTTCTTCGAACGAACTTATGGGTAAATTGTCTTGCTAAAAGGGGCGAGTTTGAAATGTACATAAAGAAGAAAAATTAAATGTCCGTTTAATTTCCTTATTTTATTTT
>JAWQRP010000524.1:0-26824 GCA_033557875.1 Quadriops clusia
ATAAAATAGGGAATGGGTACTGGTACTAGAACACGAACGATAACTGAACTGGAAACGATGACGGAAAGGAAACTAAAGTAAAATAAAATTAAACTAAATAAAATAAATTAGAATTAAATAAGGAAAGGGTACGGTATAGTACGGGAAATTAGTTTGGGATTGGGGATTGCACCGGAAACGAGAACGGAAAGGAAAATTAAATGACATATCTTGAAATAAAGAAAAGTAAAATTTAAAAAAAGTAAAAATTAAATTAAAATACAGGAATGGTACGGGACGGGAAGAGACGGGGCGAAACGAGAAAGGGATAAAAAAAATAAAAAAGACGAGGAAAATAAAATATGTAATCTATAAAAAAAAAAAAGAAAAAATATTTTTCTCATTCAAACAATGTCTTGGTCTCTCTTTCCACTTCTATCATGTACATTATACTCTTGCCCCTTTGAAAAAAACCATGCGCTCAAAGTGTCATTCGAAGAACTGCTAGTCTAATATATAAAATCCCTATTCTGTTTGTCTGTGGATCTGTCTTATCGTCGGTAACGAAAACTACACTGATAAAAATTAATAAATTGATTTATCAAATATCAGTTTGTTTCGAATTCGTATATACAAGACAAATAATGAATTGCATGAACATATAATAATGTAAGTTAACCTATATTATTTATTGATGAAGCTCTTAAAGCATATTCACAACTTTAAACGATAAAAAATAGTTTGTGATGTCAAGAAATCATTTTTCTCAGTGTAGCGAAAAAATTACCCAAAAAGTCAGCGCTCCATCAGTAAGGACTTTGAATAATTAAAAGTTAGGTTAATTAAATTAATTGAATATCATTTGTGTCAGCGTCAAAATCAAGATATTAAACTTAAAATTCGCGATACTGTCGCTCACGGCCTTAAATAGTACAAAATTAGGTTAGGTAAATTTGTCATTTGTGACAGCGTCAAAAATCAAGATGCTAGACAGAATTTGGTGTTGCGGGCCGTACACGGTCAGTAATATTGACATTATCAGTAATGCTATTATTGTTACAATAATGACTTGGCGACATCAGAAAATCCGGATTCGCATCATTATTGCCCATCATTCTAACTTTTACAAGATCATTATTAATGTCATTCTGATAAAGTAAAGTCATTATTATTGACCGTGGCCTGCTTTTGGGTTATCTGATTTTAAAAACATTTCTTCAAGTCTGTAAATTAAAACGGGGTGTCAACCAAAAGACACCAATGATGAAGAGAAGAAGCCGGCAGTAGTAGTGACAGTCTATAAGATCAGATCAATCCCTCAGCTTCACAATCTTTAAAAAATGATTTGTAAGAGAAGGGTATAATTGAGAATTGCATATGTTCTAGAATCATCCGATTTTAAAAAATCGGACTCCCGTTTAGTTTAGAAATAAGTGTATCCAAATTAAAATTTTTTCAAAAATTAAAAAATACGGCTTTGCTTCTAAAAATTGACTGTCATTTTGAAAACACTTTCTATAGGTAAAATTGTTGACAGTAACTAAAAAGTTTTGAAGTCTCTCTTAAAATCTAAGTTTTCGATAAAAAATAGGAATTTTGAAGATATAAAGCTAAAAAAAAAAAGGTCTAAGAAAATACCAGGAGATATGGAAAATATTTTGCCAAAAAAAAACTGAAGGACAACAAGGAATTAAAGCAAGGATAAATCAAGACAGCCACTAAATTCAACATTTCTGTAAGAACTGTAAGCTAAATTTGGCATCAACCTTGAAAATCGTTAGTCGAAGATGTTGAAGTAGCACAGCAATGTCAATTCACGTAAGAAGAGGCGATGTTTTTAGATAATTTTTAAAAAATATTATTATTTATTTAACACAAGTCTGTTTCCGCATCATACGTCAATTACCGATGCCAGAGATTAGAAAATATTGATTTTAAAAGAAATTGAGTAGCTATTTCTTAACACAGAAGTATATATTTTACTTACATTTCTCATTATTGAAAGAATGTAAAATTTGATCTCTGTCTTGTATGATAATTCCCCATTTATTTTAAATGGTTAGAATAGAATAAAGTAATTTCCCTTACCTGAGCATCTATTCCAGCCATGATTGGCTAATTGAAGTAAGCATTGACAGAAACATTTTATTTTACATAAAATACGTAAGGCTCAATAGTTAGTATTATAAAATTTTATATAGTTAAAAAAAATTAGTATTAATCACTAGTTAAAAAATAGCTTTAGTGTCAAAAATAGTGTTAGTGTTACCTTGGCATCATTTCCATGAGCTCCAACGCCAACGATCATATCCTCTTTTCTTTTGCTGTATTTCCTCTGTTGAAGTTCACTAAGCATAGTTTGATTGAACACAATTGCAGGCTTCTTGTTAGGCTGATACTGCAATTCGGGGGGCAGGAACACTCTTGTGTTCACAAAGTCGGGTTGTGGTTGGAAATACATCGTAGGAATTCTCGTTTCCGAGGGGTAGTCTTTTATTTCATAATTTACCGTTTTTGTTAATAGGAGTCTTGAGGCTAAATCGCAAAGGGCCCAAATTTTCTGAACAAAACACAAAATTAAATTAAACTTCGTAAAAACTTACAAATTAATATTTAGTAGTTATAATTTACTACTCACATAATTAACAGAGTCATCATCAGGATGCATGGCATCTTTGTGATTCTTCATTTTTTCGATTAAATTCTTGTAAAACCCATAGCTGAAGTATTCGCTCTTGCTTACGAGTGGTTCCAAGACAAACCAAAGGCAATGTTTAGCCCTTGTGAGTTCTTGAACGTCATCCCATCTGGATAAACAAGGATCGTGGGCTAAAATTGGTATAGCAAAAACTAGCATGTAATCGGGTAAAATATGTGGCAATTGGCTCATTGCCTTGTCCACTTGTCCAGTCCCCATAGTTAGCGTCTTTACATAATCCCGTCTTTTGTTTATATCTGCGACCATGTAAGCTTTAATGGCAGATCGAATACGAGTGTCTGGATCACGACCAGCGAGTGCATAATACCCCATAAAATCTAGAGGGAGGCATTTGTTAGGTAACCCTCGACCTAGACCTTTGTGTAACTTTGTAGCGAAAGTCTCGCGAACTTGCTTCACTTCATCGGCCATTAGTTGGGACAAATTATAAAATTGTTCAGCCGTGTATTGGTCACCAACACCTTTTTGTTCGCAAACTTTCAACATAGCACATCCGGCGGCCAATCTCAACCAAGACATTTCCGCTTGGGACATCCGGCCTGACTGTAAGAGGTCTCCTTTGTGGAGGATGAATGCGTTTAGCATCCGGAAAGTTTTTTGAGCCGATGCGGTGTCCTGTTTGAGACCTAATAGCCACCTGGCCATTGCTTTAAGGCCTTCTATTTTACAACGGGTTTCTTCAGGGAGCTCATCTTCAGGACACCACGACTCAGAATTGAGTGTCAAGTCGGTCTCTCTGGTTTCTTTCACAAGGAGTTCCTTCACAATCTAAATTTATTTCAATATAGAAAAAATATATATATAAATAGACGTATTTAAAAAACACGTAGTAGATAGTGAAGAATACACACCTTTCTTGAAATGATGTTCTTAATCTGCACTTTACATTTCTCAGGAACATTGTAAGCAATGTGTCCAAGAGTTACAATAGCCGTCCTATAGTGCAGGGAATCCGGTGATAAATTATTTTTGGCAGTTTCTAAGATAGCAGGAAACAATGTGTCATGCAGGTCTGGCATATTAACAAAGATGCAACGAATCGCTCCTTTCGCCTGCTTTGGAGTTCCTGTTTCCGCCATTTTCTTGCAAATCGGTGCCAAAGTGTCCATTAGTTCAGGAAATTGTTCATCTGGATAAAAATAGACATTAATTTAATCTGTTATATGATAATTACGTAATGTAACATGAAATAAAAGAAACGATCTTATTATTACTTACACAAACATTTATATTTCCCCAAAAACGTGAAAACTGATAAAACCAAGGGTGCAACAGATTCATCCTCCAGATTTAAGAGTTCCAAAAGTTGCGTGAGTACGTCACTATGGTGAAAATGTGAAGGAAAAACACAGCTAAGCATCACTAAAAGTTTTAACCCGCGGTCTCCGGCAGTAGCGGGATGCAGTCCCACCTCTTCTATTGTATTGCCACCTCTTAAACAGTCCTCGACGTAACCCACCAGTAAATGAATCGCTTCGTGATCGACCATAACCGAACTTATCCTCTCTAACAGCATTTTAACTGTGTTATAATATAGGTTTGTCATAACAGGTTGGCCCAGTTTTTTCAATACAGCTGCCGTGGCTTCCGAGCATTCAGGACAACTGACTGATGGACGAGCAACGGTTTCCATTGCCTCAAGCAACGTGTGATCTCTTCTCATGTGGGTACTAAATTTGCTGAGAAACTCGTGGGCTTTCACCGGTTCGGGAAGACACCGAGACAACGCCTGCACTTTCATTGACAACTCCTTTTGAACTTCCGGTGTTATAACAGACCTTCTGTGCAACTCCAGCCATTCGAAAACCAACTTCCGGACGCAGAGCTGGTTCTTCTGCAGTTCCATAAAGGCTTTAGTAGCGTGATCGTCGACCGTTCCCAGCAAATGGTATAATTTACGCATACGTTCGGCAGCGGGCAATTGATAAGGAACTAAACACGTATTCAACAAGCGTTCTACCAACAATCGGTCTTCTATGCCTGCCATGTAATAGCCATTTAAAATTTTGTCTTTAATCCAAGTCACTGCCTTTTTCGTGGCATTAGGTACATCAGGGTCACTTAGATGCTTCCGATAGATCATTGCCAAACCTGACATGGCCTCTTTCCTAATTTTAAACTTTTTATCCAGAGTTCTCTCTTTAACAAACTCTAGCAAATCTTCAGAATCGGAAACAACTTGGAAATCTCGTCTAGCCGTCGTAACTATAGCCATAACGACCTCATAACGAACACTTTCCTCAGAATCATGTTGTCTCATTTTTAAGGTTTCCGTGATGTCTTTCCGTAATTCCGGATGATTTAGCAGGAAGTGCATGGAATACTGAACACATTTCGTGCGTATTCCCACGGAAATATCATTAAACCTGCCTAAGAAAGACCGCCATAAAGCTTGGTGCCTCCTGGCCAACTCTGATTCCTTTTCACTGAACATCCTGGCTAGTAAGGCAACCGCCCCTAAACGTTCATAGACATGGGGACTTTTTAGTTTACATTCAAGTTGGGGCAAAACTGCCATTAAAACTTGCGGGCAAATGTGGTTTAATTCGTAGATGAGGTCGTAAACTTTCCCGCTTATCTGCAACTGTTTGTCTTCCTTCCCTAAAATAAGTACTTGATTGAAGAACCCTTGTATATAGGGCTCTAAGGTTTCCGAAGTTTTTACTATCAACTCTTTGGCTAATAAGTAAGCGTTTTTACGTTGCGTCTTACTCGGTTCAACTAAATTCATGAGAATTATGTCCAATAATTCGTTGCTAACTAAGTCACTTTCCGTGATAAGGGGACAGAGAACGTCTAGCATGAAACTTTTAACCCGTCCTGAATGTTCATCATTTACAATCTTAAACATCAGATGAAAAAGTGCACAAAAGATCTCCTGGCAATCCTCGAGCTCGAAGCACATATTGAACGATTTCACGTACGCTAAGTTTTCCAGTAGATAAAAATACCTTTTGAAGGCTGCATCTTTCGGGTCTTTCAGCCCGGACAGCTGTGTTATAAGAAATAAAAAGATCGTCTTCACTTGATCAGTGTCTTTGTAAGGGGCCTCTGGGGCATACACTCGGAGCACATCCGCAATACAGCAAGCAATCAAAAGCTGAACATCTCTGGAAGGATGAGACAAAAATTGGTCTTCAGCAAGGTGCAAGGCGAGAGGAATGTATTGCTGGTACGCGCCCTCGTCCTGGCCCATAGCCTGGAGCGTATGCGCGAGGGTTTTAAGCCGACGGATCAGCTCATCGGGACCCAAGTCGTCCGTGATTGGCCTGCAGCCTGGGGGATAGACGATTTCCGACATGTTAGTACCTGTGGAAAACATAGCTTATGAGGACAGAACTATATAAATAAATATTTACAACAGTCAACATATTTAAATTACTTTACTATAAATTTATACAGAAAAAATGACCCCTTGGTTCATTCTGGATGCTATTACACGAATTTATGAGTAAAATATTATTGATAAACAGTTTAATTTTTAATACTTAGAGTAACTAATATAACTTGGTAGGTAATAAGACAGGGTTTGGGAAAGTCTTATCTCGTGGGTATTTGCTTAATAGTGATTTTAAGAAAAAGCAAACTTTTCGTCTTGTTTGTTATCTTAATTTTGCATTTGTGCAATGTTTGGTTTGGTAATTAATACTGTTTTATTTATCTCTTACAACATTAGATTTTACTGTAAATTTTTTGCTTATAAGTGTAGCAAGAATCATATTTTGCTGATTTAGTACTATACTTATAGAAAAAATAGCCATTGAGCTCATTTAGACTATAAATTTGGATATATAAATAATAGATTAGCAGGTTTCGTTTTAAGCATATGGATGTATAAATGTTTGATAACATCTGTCATTAATTTAAGAAGAGATTTCTAGAGAAATTTGCAACTACTTTTTTTGCAATAATCTATTTAGTGCTGTTATTATGTAATTGTATAAAATATCAAATAACTGCTTAATTACTGCAATAATAATCTGGGAGATTATCAAAATAAAGCATTTGGTTATACAAATGAAATTTCGTTTTCCTGGAAAATTGAAACTTTTGTAGAACAAATGTTGATTTTTGTGGGAAAAAGGTGCGAGTTGTCTTGCTTAATTCATCTACCTTGTTTAATGTTATTTCAAACACTTGCCACTAAAAACTGCTGTTTGGTGATACATACATGCATGGAAAGTGTATAATTTGTTTAAGAAAAGAAGATACCATCATATGCATTATAAATAAAGTATTGTAATGTTTCACATTACTAATGAAAAATCTGGTTAGTGAAAACAATCATGGTAAAGTAGTGTAGTACCAATCAAAACAGCAAACTCTCGAATATGTTATCTATGCTGTTATGAATGTTCGTATAAGACAACAAAGTTTCAATCTAAGAAAAAGGTTGTAGAACGTTACTCTATTGTTTTTTGTTAAAATTTATTATTCTCGATAATTCAAAAAAAATTGTTAATCCGACCATAACTTGTCTCCAATTAGATCGGATTATCGAATTAGTACTGTAATTTGAAAATAATTACAAAAAAGATATTTATATTATAACGAGAATATAAATTCCATACATGTATTTTATATAATAATAAATTAAGTGACATATCGTACATTAGTATATATGAGGCATTGTTGACTATAAGCGTGAACTCAAGAAACTGCAGTTTTGATTTAATCAAAAGTTTAATCATATAGTTAACGTTTAACACGTTCCGTGCGTATCGGTTCTGACGCTATGGAAAGTATATGGGGCTATGATGCACAAGCGCGTGTTACGCAGCGAACATGTTAAACCAATGATTTTTTTCTATGTTAATTATTTATAAACTAAACAAACAAGATATGCCTCTTGCAATATGGCTTATTACCCATAGATACCAAATTGTATGCATTATTAGGTAAGAAGAAAATCTATTTAACTTTCCTATTAGAAATTTTGGTTGCCGATATGATTTTACATAAAAATAAAATTTTCGGAAGTATGAATAAATTATTTCAAAAATTGGTAACGTTTAATATGTTGTTATATGAGAATATTAAATCTCTGTAAATACAAAAGGTAACTTTAAAAATGAAGTTAACTCAAGTTTCGTTTTATAAACCTCATAGAGAGTAATCGATGAGGGTAATGTGGCATTTGATTCGATTATGAATAGGCATCTTATACAAGTCTTCACAAACTAAACAGAACTCACATTTAAATTATAAAACAAAAGAGAAACGTGAGGGCCAACGATCTACAGAGTTTTAAATAAAATATTCCAATACTCGTCTCTGAGTTATGGGTTCATCTATTGGTCAATGCCCTTTCAGAAAACCTATAAACTATTCGAACGAATGCATGTAACCATTACCTGTATTGGAATAGTCTCCGCAACATTCAAACCCTATAAAGAAACCAATTAAAGTGTAACTTTGTCACCCTCCCAGAAGCCCTACAAATGAAGACCCAAACACAAGAGTCATTGGTATCTAACACAGTGATGCAGGGTAGCATAGGTCATGCAAACATAAACAGAGAAGTGAAGCAAGTAGAAAAGTACCTGCGAAAATGCATTCAAAACAATTTTAACGATAGGACACCGGCAGGGCTTCGTGCTAGGACTATGTGGATAAAAAGTAAAGTTTACCTAACGAATTTGAAATCCCTCATAAATAAGAATGCGGTTGTGGTTACAAGATGTTCACTAACAGACACAAAAACACTTTCCGTCTCGTTTTCTCACTGAAGTTGCACGTAAACACAACCACATTACGCTCACACCTTCACATAATTTCCAAATTTCGCGAAAATGTAACGTTAAAACTAGGAAAACCGGAATTTGAAGGCTTTTACCGAGCTCGTATGCAAAGTTTGATTACCGAGGAAGAGTAAAAATGGCGGCCGAGTACACGCTCTAGGGGATTCCACGTTGCCAACCGCCGACACCGCTATGTTTTACGTAATACGAAATAGCGCCGCTATTAAACAATTCACGGGAACTCCTTGTGCACCCCAATAAAATATTTTTGATTCTCAACAATAATACATTTGATCTTCAGCGCAAAAAGGCGAAAATATCGCGGAAAAGGGTTTTAAAGCATCGTATTTAAATTGGGCAAGAATTGCCAACCTTAATTTCTTACATGCGTCAATGAAAGGGCAGAGAGTTCATGAGGGAACAAAATGATCCAGAAACTTTATTTTTACTTCATTCTACCAAATAATTAGTAAATTAGCATATTGCAAGCAAAAAATGTATAATATGTATGATATCCTACGTTTGTACATATTTTAATTTCTCGCGTCTGGGCGCATGCGCGTTCCAATTGCCGCCATAACTTTGTAAAAAAATTACTCCTATATTGTTAATAAAAAAAATAATATTTTAAAATCGTAAAGTATATTGCCATACGATGTAAAATTGTTGGGTAATTTTGCCATAAAAATCAAATTTATTCATTCATTTATTTTCAGAAACAAAAAGATATTATACATCGAGTTATGTATTACCACAAATCAGTGCGGTATTACCATAAATTTTATATGTGGTATTACCATTAATTTGGTAATATCACAAATATGTATTACAAACAATACTATTGCAATAATAATAATAGAAAATAGGAACAATAGAAATTTAATTTAATACTTAGAATTATTATTTTATAACTTAAGAAACAATGTTTTCGAGGAAACATTATTAGAAATGCACTAGTACTTATACATTTACACTACATGCATGTAAAATATAATCATTTTTTCAATATTTGTTTTATTTTATTCCAAAATTTATGGTATTGTAAACGAAATGCTCCTATGGAATGCAATAATGTGATTTACATTTTGCCAAACATGCATAATCAAAGGAATATCCTAACTAATGACTTTTTTCAGTCTCTATTTGGTTTTTAATTTTAATACTTCATTTAAAAATGTTACCGACTTTATTCATCAAACCATTGATTACACTACTATACTTATAGTATTAGCATTTCAATGGTGTTAGCACAGATAATTATCTGTGGTATTAGTATACAATCAACAGTCGATTTAAACATTAATGTAGTGACTCTCATTTTTATTACCTTTCCAGTAATATAAATATAAATTGTTATAAGTACTTTAAAACAAAAGCACCTCCTTAATATTGTTCCTATTCATGATAGCACCATATACCGTCAAAGTTGTATTTTAATCTCAATTTAACAGTGAGAATCACTAAATTAATCTCCTGAAGATTTGTACCCATTGGGATTTTTAACTTGCCAATTCCATGTATCTCGGCACATGTCATCGATTCCTTTCGTTGCCTTCCAGCCCAACTCTCTTTTGGCTAAACCCGGATCGGCATAAGACACAGCGATGTCTCCTTCCCGCCGCCCAGCGATTTCGTACTTAATCTCCTGGCCGGAAGCTTTGGCAAATGCTTGAATCATCTCTAATACTGAATAACCCTGGCCTGTCCCTAAATTATAAGCTCGCCATCCCGTGAAGGTTGGATCGAGGATTTTCCGCAGGGCGTAAACGTGCCCCACGGCTAAGTCGGTTATGTGAATGTAGTCTCGGACTCCTGTTCCGTCTTTGGTATCATAGTCGTTCCCGAAAACGTTCACTTTCTCCCTGCGGCCTACAGCTACCTGAGAAATATATGGCATCAAATTGTTGGGAATTCCGGAAGGGTCTTCCCCGATTAACCCTGATTCGTGCGCCCCCACAGGGTTGAAATACCGGAGCAAGATGGCTTTGAACTCTCGGTTGGAGGAACAGACATCTTTCAAGATTTCCTCGACCCCGTGCTTGGTTTTTCCGTAAGGGTTGGTACAGTTGCCCGTGGGGTGGTCTTCTGTGAAGGGTAGAAACTGGGGCTCGCCATAGACGGTCGCTGAGGAGGAAAAGACGAAGTTTTTCACTCCAAATTCAATCATTACCTAGGAATAAAAAATATATGTTTAGCAAAATATTGTAATAATAATAATGATAATAATCAATTTAATGCTATCAGAGATATTAAAACTATCAATTTTCTTTGGTTAACTAAAAAAAAAAACAAATACAATTTATTGAACTATTCCGTTCTACAGGGTGATTCTCCATAATCCGCAAATTTTGATCGAGGACTAAGGCTATAATCGCTTGCAAGGAACATTCCGGTTTAACAAATAATGTGCGGTATGTCCTGTTGATAACAACACAGTCATAAATAACTCATCTGTTAGGAAGGGGCGCTTGCTCTCTATCGCCGTTCGGAAGTAAACAAATGGCATATAAAAATGCCGACAAAAGAGGCAAAATCTAGTCGGTTGCTGTAAGCTTGTAGGTAGAAGAGAGAATCTTTTTTCTCTGTCCCTCTAATACAGGGTGAGCGAAATTGAGTGAGGCATAAAGAACGCGCTCTCCTTTGTTGATCTAAGAGTCGGTAAATTGCCGACAAAGAATCGGCATTTTTTATGCCTCACTCATTTTCGCTTACATAGTACTCAACAGATCGGAAGGCGTCAAAGGTACCGGAAAAGATGTTTAAGTGGAGAGCTATTCAATTAATCATGCCCAAATGTCTAAATGCTTTACAATGACCTTAAACGTGCTTTGTTGCGAGAGTTTTTACGATCGATGTACATAGCTTAGCAGGTGGCCGAATTCGGAAGTTAACTGGTCACAATAGGCCACCATCTCCATTGTGTCACCTTTCATTACACACAACCCCACAAACTTGACTTAGTTTCTTTTGTCGGCATTTCTATATACCATATCCTTTACTCTGAACGGCGAAATAGTCAGCAGCGCCAGTTCCTAACAGATGAGTTATTTATGACTGTGTTGACAACACATGACAGACCACCCATCAGTTCTTAAACGTATATTTTTCTCTGTAAGCGATTATAGCCTTAGTCCTCGAACAAAATTTGCAGATTATGGAGACTCAGCCTGTAGCAATAATGTCCCCAATTTATTACCTACTATTTCAAGTGACTTATCTTATGTAAAGATAAAAAAGTTAGAGATAATAATAATGATTTACTGATAATAAAAAAGATGCACGTATTTCTATTTGCGTTAAGTAGATGTAAAAGTAAGTTACGGCAAGTAAACATGTTTGAAATTTTTACCATTTGCTTAACAACCACTTATGTTATTTGAAGAATTTTTACTTATTACTTGTGTACTTTTATTTGATAAACAATATTCACCTCTATGAGCGACGTGGAACCGTGAATGTTATTTTCATAATATCGCAATGGCTGTTGAACAGATTCACCCACAGCTTTCAGGGCTGCAAAATGTATTATACTTGCGAATTTATGCTGAAATTACAAAAGGAAAAATGTTAAATACAAAAGAAAAAAATAAATTAATACAAAAGAAAATTTTACACTTTTATAAAATTTAGGAAATAAATTAATTGTTAATTAGGAAATAAATTAACTCTTGCGTTAACAAATATAATACTTGTATAACTAAAAAAATATTACATACTTACTTTTTTGAAAACTTTTCGAAGAGCCTCTTGATCCCTGATGTCTACTTTGTAAAAGTGCACTTGTTTCCCGGTTATTTTCTCCACCCTCTTGATAGATTCTGGCTTCCCATCATCCTCTGCAAAGCAGTTAACCATGTTATCGATGGCAACAACTTTGTAATCGGCATTTAAAAGTTCTACGATTGTGTGCGATCCGATGTATCCTCCACCCCCGGTGACCAGGATGGAGCCCTTGCAGAGGCATTCTTTGTCTTCGGGCATTGTCTCATCAGAAAGCCACCACCTGAATACGATTAGAGCTTTGAATTAAACACTTTACTCGAGTGGAGCGACTCACCTTACTTTATCAAGTAGCTAGTTGGTACTAATCCATAGTAGACCGCCGCAAATAAGTATAAGCACCTTATCAGAAACATTATCAGCTAAAGTTGTTATCTTTTTTATTATTTAAAGCATTCATGAGCATACTTCACACGTCACCTACATGCATCTCCCATACATAAATCGAATGTTGGTTTCCCCCCAAGAAAGTCGAATGTGTTGATGTAGATATATACTCCTATACCCATCCAATCTTTACGCAACAGAAACAGAGGAGCATCCCCTCTCCGTCGCACCCATCTGTTCTAATGCACAAGTTGTCCCTTTCTAAACGTGTAAATGAGTAAAAAACTCCAAGGTCGTTAGACGCAAGGATGTCCAAACGTCAAGGCTTCGCGTGATGCTCACGTTGTGGAAGCATGCGCTTTGCCGCAGCCCTGCGCTCGAATAACGTATTCTCAAACGTCAAAGTGACAGTTTGCATCATATTCGATTTTAGTTGAGTTGCACACTATTGCGCAAATTTATAGTTTATCCGTCACTGACACACAAGGTAACCGTTTGTTTTGTAATATTCAGCCAGTGCTGTAAATATTTTCAGAGTTACACAAAGATTTTCATGAAAATATGACAGTTTACTTCCACAACGTAAGAATTTGGGTTAGAGTGTCATCCACAAACCTACTTTTAATCGGTTTTTCGTTTGTTTCCAGAGTATGTCCCCTAAAAGAGGAAAGCAAAAGGAGGCCGTTGAGTCCGGAGATGACTCCGATGATTACCGGAAGAAACGAGACAGAAACAACCTTGTAAGTGGCTATGTACTTTATAATTTGTAAGATTCTGTCCCCCTGTCAGTATGTTATTGCATTGTGTATTTGTTTGTTATTGTTTCAATTTGAAATATACTGCTATTCTATATCACATACCTGCCAGGGTTACGCTTGTAAGGCTGCGCCTATTACTTCATAATTTTGTTTGGCAGTGACGAAAGTTTATAACCTACGACAACATATCAATAAATTTCCATGAGCGACTTTTAATATTGTGTCTGCTGATTTTCTTCATTGCAGAAGTTTGAGATGTTAAATTTTTAATGTGTGTAAGTTAACTTAGTACCAATTGGTACAAGGGTTTAATATTTGGTATTCTTTAAAATTTATTGCATTTTAATTTTTAATTACTCTCTCTTTTTTTTTGCTTATACATATTTTGTGCAAATTTATATTGTATAGATAATATATAAGGCAAAAATCTTGCTTTTTATGATATAATCACAATGTAGGGGAGAGCAGGGTAAGATGGGGTACTCGCCTAAACTTCTAATATAAACTACCAATCATTTTCGTTTATGCATCGTCCGATGCGCCACCATGAGACCTACTAGTCAACCAAGTGACTTTGTTGCAAAATACGTGCATATCGTATTATTTTGTAAAAACGAATTTATTGCAAACTGCTAGTTGAATTATTTTTTGCTAATACTCTTGTCTGTGCTAGAATGTATAGTTCTAGTTAATGTAATGTCGCTGTAATATTCGCCTTATCTAATGAATAATAAGGGAAAAGCTTAGTTTGCGTAATATTGCCGGTCGTTTTTTTGCTCATTTTAAAAACTGGGAAATTTAAGGATGGGGCAAGATGGGGTTTCGGGTATCCCAGTTCTTGTTTCCAAAAGATCCTCACGAATTGTTAAATCTTTTCTTTCCCCTAAATACGAAACGAGCAAGGATCTCGTCATTTGAAACAGAAAGTAAAAAAAAGAAACATACGCTTTGTTTGAATTGTTTGGAGTTTTTACTCCAGTTCCATTAACGAATGGATATCTTGCTTCTCTTGCAGAATATGGGCACACAAGAGCTGTACTGTAATTGATGGCACCATTATCTATCTCTACAAGTTTTATCTGTCCGACTAATGACTATTTTCTGCTATAATAATGGGGTTCCCCATCTTACCCGCAGTATGGGGCAAGATGGGGTAAAGTACCTTTCATTGATTTTTGCAAATTTTCTCTTCGTTCTCTTATTGAATGTTTCAAATGTAACCATCTATTGGAAGAATAATAAATGTAAGTTTATTTAAAAACAAAAATGATTCTGTAACTTTATAAATTTGGCTTTTATTGATCTTCACTAAGTACCCGATCTTGTAACCCTTTCCCCTATATAGACTGACAATGTGATACTTCTATTTACTGGTCGTCTGTATTGGCGATTTATTGAATTAAATAACAGAAATAGGTATGTAGGAATACAGAAGCTAGTAGAAAAACATAAGTCGATATCGCACTCTACCGCACAACTGTACTTGTATGTGTAGATATAAAAACAGATAAAAATAAGATAATTAATGTACATATTCCCTAAACACATGTAAAACAATACTTAAGTATAAAGTGTATCAATTAAATAATAATAATGAAATTAAGCATCCTGCATAAAAATGGGAAAAAGCTGACAAGATCAAATCTATTTGCATTAATCACTACAATTCTAATAAGAAAGTAATTAAGAGAGAAAAACCACAATCTTCAAACAGTACCAAAAAATAATCATAACTACGCCCATATACACAAACAGACAAAAAATTCATCCAAACGGTGTAAAACTAAAAAATACATTATTACCGTAAAAGCAGTAAGAAACAAAGTGGAGTATTAAAAAAATATCGATTATAAATGTCATAATATAGTAGTACTCACCAAACAAAAGGAGCAGACATAAAGAAGTTCTAATTTAGAAATAAGAAGCACAAATAACAAAGCAACCGTTAAGGTAGGGTTCAAACTGAACATAGATAGACCCCGATACAGACGGTACACAATAAAACAAAACTAAATTTTAAAAGTGAATGAATTATACCGAATATACTAGCATACATCATTACACTGGTGTATATATACATATATACCAACAATCTAAATTGATTACAAATGTTCATTTAGCAAGTATAACTTTGAGATTATCGGATATTTGAGGCGTTCCGCAGCAAAAGTGCCCATATCCATTTGAAAAATAAATGAAGATAGATCGTGTTGCTAACGATATGTATAGCAAAAGGGTATATCTCCATTTATTTTGCAAATGGATAAGGGCACTTTTGCCGTGGTACGTCTCATTTGTTTAAATATGAAAATTTAAAAAATGTCTTCTATGTATAAATATTTTAGAATGTTTTCCACATAATTTTAGCTTTTATCATAGAATGAATTATTATTAGCATTCTGAAATTTGAAAAGGTTTTAAATTTATTTTCATCTATTAGTTCTCTCGTGATAATAACCAACATTTATTGATATTTTTCCAGGCAGTGAAGAGAAGCCGAGTGAAGTCAAAAATAAAAACTCAAGAAACAATGGACAGAGTGAACCAGCTTAGGAATGAAAACACGGTTCTGGAGGAAAAGGTAAAAACCCTAACGAAGGAACTAGGGTTTCTGAAGGAGCTCTTTCTGGCACATGCCAGCAACAATAGTGATATGTCCAAATTTGATGGTGTCGACTTGCAAAGACTTCTCACTGACGATTCAAGTACAAGCGCAGACAAGAAAACTTGAGCAGGATCGCTTTCGTTAAGTTAAGTAGAAGTTTAAGATTTTGGTTTGCAGAATAGCTAAATGGATCCTTCTGGTAATGCATTAAAAATAAAAACACGTTTGAATCTCACAAGAACACATTTAACATACATACATAATGTAAGTTTTCGCTTGTTTTCTTTAGCTATTTCTATTAATACAGTAGCTTATCTTTAGTTACTACTAGTTTCCAATTTTCTGTATTACATTTACTTGCTAATTTATTTTGTGAAGAGAGAAATTTTAAACAAAGTTGAGGTACCAAATTCTTAGGTTCGTAGGGTTGTAGTATTCATTGTTTATCTGGCAAAGTATAATTTTATTATGTTGTGATATATGAGTATATAATATGTTTATTAAAAAATGAAGTTGTACTTCAGTATTGTTACATTTCTATTAGGTCAGGTGGTTTTACCATGTTATATTTAATTACAAAGAGGAGTAAATACTTTATGTAATATAGGTTTTAGAATGCATTATTACAACTAATTACTTGTTTTTACATGTTTTTATGTAAAATTAATTATATTTGGTTAAGAAAACTGCGAGTTTTTTTTTATTACCCTATTATTACAGATTTTAGAATGCATTATTACAGTTATACTTATATGTTTTTTTTATATAAAATTAATTATAAGCGTTTAAGAAAATTGTGAGTTTATTATACCATATGTTTCCTAAACACTTCTTTAAAGGTGCAAAGTTCGGTTTGTAATGTAGAGTTATGAATTTTGATATACAGAGTATTGGTATAATACATGCTGTTTCCATATTATCTGTGCTGATACTTTAAAGCTTCAAATGAGAAATTATACTTCTAGAAATTCTGTACAGAAGCCATTGGCTGAAAAATAATATGAACCCATGAAGTGAGTCTAGGTTTACTTTATATCTCCCTATAAACACTTCCATAAAGCAATAAACAAGCATTCGACAACACTCCTTAACTTAAAGCGAAACAAACGCTCAGTGTTTTATGACTTTTTGTTGGAACAAACCTATTATTGCGTAGTTGCTATTTTTATCTGTGCCGCACAGATGTATTTATCCACGATTATGTTCACTAAAGTCAGCATTTTAATTAGCATGCGCAGCTGTATTCACAGCAGTCAACTGGGAATCACCCAACTTTATGATAACACAAAAAATTAACGGTTAGGTGGGGCAAATAAGTCTCGAAGATTTGTAGGATTCCCGGATTAAATTTAAATCTGCGAAAAGAGCAAGTATAGTCGTTAAATAGCCAAGGCACTATTAGTATCTGGAGGTATGTGTGGTATTTAGTAACCTTATTATAATATAAATAGTATGGCGAAATTATTTATTAATTATTTTTACACTTATTGATTAAATATTTTAGATAATGCCATTAACCGATGAAATTGTGCAAAGGCACAAACCAGAATACTGGGAAGACGTGACGTGGTCAAATGATAGAAAAGTTTACAAATTGTTTACTGTGGAAAAAGACTCTGCAGAATATAACAAAGTTTATACTGAATTCCGTAATCACTATGGGAAGAATATTGTGAAACTGGAAAGGGTTCAGCATCCTTTCGCATTTTCATCATTTCTTGTTAATTGCCAGTATAAAGGAATTTCGGAATGCCAACAAACAACGAAGTTTATATTAGCACCAATGAATGTTGACAAATTTTTAAAATACAACTGCGATGAACGAACAAGAGTTGGCCAGTCTGGAGAGGTATTTATATTCATTATTATTCATGATCGCTACCTGCTTTATTTATTTATTTTCAACTTTATAAGACACAAAACTAGTTATTTTGCCTTGTTTTACTTACAGGTATACATCAAACTAAAAACAATCTCCAGTATCTACCATAACAGTAGTGGAGCATACCAGTATCCGATGTACGTAATTTATACAGATGACGCCTTACATAATTTATTCACTCATTTGAATATATAAATTAAAAAAGCGTTTTTTATTTATTGCTTTATTAACTATTATGTTCGTAGAATAACCAAAGAGAGTAGAATCTTAATTGTGGTATTATTATTATTGGAATATTGTAATAAGTCTTTGATTAACCATGTTCAATAAATAAATTATATAGGACCTAGTTATCATTATTATAAGTCTATGAATGGTGATCCACATCGAACGTTGTAAAACTGATCACAAACTTGAAATTGTTCGTTGAAGAGAGTTCCATTTGTGCACAGGAAAGACGTTGTCGATTTAACGGTACAAAGATGAAAAACTTGGCATTCAGCCTGGACATCTGCGTAGTAATAATTCAGTTGTCTCCCTTCGCAAGTGAATTCAGTGGAGGGTATTTGCGAGAGTGTTGGATATAGAGACGGGACATTAGGTAAGTGTAAATCGTGATAAGCATCGAATGGTTGCCCCCCTGGTATTATGTAATGCCCTCCTTGTGCTGAAACCACCATAATTAATAGTTAAGATTTTATTTATAGTTTGTGACATTGTTTAAAATTTAACATAGTAATAATATTTGGGTTAATACTTACCAAGAAGTATTATTGAAAGCAACCATAAATATCCGTAGTAAATTGATGAAACATTTGATGAGTATTGTTGCATTTTAAATTAATTTGCAGGTGCTTTATTTTAAGCAGTATAAATGAGCACTCATATGTACACTGACTGCGGTGCAATAGTTTTTTTATGTGTAAAGAGACAACATTTGATCTAGGTCAAAATTCAAACTAACATTTTTATGCAATTCTCTCATTGGTTGCAATCTCCAGCGACGATAATAGCGAGTCCTTATTTCCCAAGATCACTTAAATCACTTTCAAAAAATTCTACTTTTATTCTGCTGACATCAAGGATTAATCGTTCGTGTGTATACATTATCTTAACAACATTGCAAAAGGAGGTATTAAACGTATGAAAAACCTAAAATAAGTCTTGGAATTTTTTGTAACATTTATTTTATCATCACTTTTCATAAAGAAGCCAAGTACACACTTCTTTTATTTATTTAGTACATCAGTAAATACATAGTAAACTTAAAATGATATTTTATTAGATATACAATAATATTCAACATTAAACATTTCCTAAAATAGTTATTGTCTTTACACAACAGTTTCCTTTTCTTTTTCAAAAATGGACAACAAAACGGAGAATAGCAAATCAAAACTGCTTTACCTTTATGTTATAAATTTGTTATCTCTATTTTATTACAAAGATTATTTGTACAAATTTTGGCAGACAGGATTTTTATCGTTTTTGTTTTTTTTTTACAAAGTGAGTTTTTTTTAGAAAATATTGTTACACGTTATAGATCTGTATTTACAAGGATTTTTTTAATTTTTACAATGAAACAATCATATCTTAATTACACGTCTAAAAGACAGGAAATTGGAAAATAAGGTAATATAAAGTATTGACCTCAAGTAGGAAAGACAATTCCAAAACTGGAATATATGATACATTATAGTTTTTTAAGAAAATTTGACTCCTTGTCCGCGTACGTGTAATCTACTTAACTAGGCCAGTTATTATAGAGAAGCATCTAGAAGCATCTTTATTATTCTTATTATTATGTAGGAAATTGTTACATAATAATAATTTAATTATTATCTATTGGTAATTACGCAATAAATTGATTTTTTGTTCAAATGAATTTATTATAGGTAACCAAATTGTAAATGATGATAAAAGCGGGTATTGTTGGTTGCCTACACATTACGTGCTTACAACCAACGATAGTAATATTATAGTTATTGCGTAATTTATGAATAATATTACCAGCGAACGTATAAATTGGTTAAGAAATGAATTTCCACGATTTTTTAATAATGAAGCTGATATGATTATTCTATCATGGTCTCTATGTGACGATTTATGGATAGTTTAACCGCTTTTTAATTTGTACATACAATATTGAGAATTAAACGAAGTAAACAATGAACTAGAGAACAAGATAAAGTTGCTGCTTTCGTTAGTAGCTAGCAACGTTCAAATTTACAATTTACACCGTATATTACAAGGTTTTAGGGAATTTACAATGGTCTTATATTAGAAGCATTTGATTATTTTTTGTTTGCACTATTTTATATAAATACACGGTTTGGAAGACCTTCGTGATTTCGTTATTGTTGGTTTCAATGTTGTTGCATTGTTACATTATAATGTCGTGCGTACAATCTAAGTTTATTTAGAATGGGTACAGGTACAAACATTTTTGTATACACGTTGCGTTGTATACTAATTTACAAAATTACAATACAACAAAGGAGATAATGGTATAGGTATCGATACATTTACATTATTTATAACATTTATGGTACAACATATAAATCTTATTAGTTAGTTATTTTTTTTTTAATATTAAGGGCAATATGTTTTGCGCCAAAAGTATACATTGGTTTATTTGTAGGTTTTTCTGAATTTAAGAATTTAAATAGGAGTTGGCGTTAATTTTTGGTAATGAAAAGCATACTAGTCAATTATTGGGGTACCTTATTATTTGGGGGGTAAACGACCCTAAAGGGCAGGATGTCGCAGTTGCAGGCAACTCCACCATCTCCGATGGAGCACTTGTCCTTGCACCACTGTTCCCAGTCGATGTTGTCTTTGATGGTCTTGTTGTTCTTCGGCTTGATGGCCCTGAAGATAACGTTCGCATCTTCGGTCTTCTGGTAGATCTCGCACCTCTGGCAGCCGTCGATGCGGTAATCGAACCTGAGGCAGAAGAACCCGCAGATGGCCACATAATCTATGTCTTCTTTATCCGACTTTTCCTTGCACTCGCACAAAGGGTATCCGAGGTGGTTTTCGCACAAGATCGGGCAAGCATTGGATCTGGTGTTCCTGGATCCTGTTCTTCTGTCATCAGAGTCGCTGCCGGTGCCGTTCTGGAAGGATAATGGGAACTGCTGGGGTGTGATATCCAAGCAAGCGTCGCCGCATCGGTCCCCGCCCAAGCCCGAAGTGCAAAGGGATGCGCAGATCCTTCTTGCTTGCGAATGGCTCACGATGGGATGGAGGGTGGCGTCGTCGTCATGGAAACTCAAGCGTGCCCCGACGGCGACGCCTATCGCGACGACGCCCACGACAAGCAGCAGCGTCGGTATTGACATTCTGTAAAGATACGAGAGGATTAGGGTGGATGTTTTTTAGCGGGATGTAGTACCGTGTTTTTGTTTGTTTGCCATATTTCCTCCGCATTCGTGCTGCTTCCTTACTTCGCTTGAAGAATTCTTCGTATACGTATGGGTATAATGGGAACGCCGAATAGATTTGTTCTCCATAAAGCCGCAGCTGGAGAAGCAGCAAAACTGCACATATTTCTATTTTACTGCAAACGTAATCTCTCTGACATTATGTTACTCCTATATACCTACCCCCCTGTGCATTTACACATATACTGAAGGAACACTAATCTGGGGCCAAGATATTGGTTAAGAGTATCATATAATTTTCCTAATCAATAGAATGTGTAATAAGAATATTTTCCAAACCATTAGGACGTCTAATAATTTTGTTTTCAAATTAATGCGATTTCAAGCTCGCTTGCTTCGCTTCTGGGACTGGTTCTGTGCCTACTTACACTTTGGACAGTCTTAAGCAGGAATTTGAGTCCTTTCAAAAGTTGGTACTTTCATACCTGATCGAACTTAAGAGACAGGATTATATAGCTGAGGCCTCTAGTAGGAAGAACTGTCTTCTCATCCATGGTATAGATGAGGTATATGTAGAGTATGTGTTGGATACTGTGATTGGCTTTTTTAATACCAACATCAAGGTTCCCAACTTTAGTGTTTCGTTCAGCATGTTAGACAATTGCCTTAGCCGCCCCATTCACCATCAGTTTAACTGCAGATATTGACCTGTCCGGATAGATGAATCGGTCACACACACTTCAGTCGGCCTGAAGGATAGTATGGGGTCATCTGAGATATTCGCTTTCAGTCCGTCGTTGGAGGCAACGATTTGCAGTTAAAATGATAGTGAATGGGGTCCCTTAGAGTGGGTCGCCCTAGAATTACGGACAATCGACGTAGATCTATTGTAGTTAAATTTAATTCGTATTTCGTCCGGAAAGTAGTATGGAATAATAAGAGCCAGTTGAAAAATTCTCGATTTTTCGTGGCGGAATCTCTCGCCAAAATGCGGGCTGATTTATATAAGGCCGCTAAAAATACATTTTCTGCCAAACGGTGTTGGACTTTCATCTGACCCATTCATTTATAATTGAGTATTCTGTTGATGTAGCGATGCGATATTACACATAAAAATGTTAATAACTTAAGAGAGAATACAAATATCAGATAAATACAAAACAGTTTAGCTAATAATAATAAGAGCAAAAGAAAAAAAATCTATTTAATTTTCTTCTTCTGAGTTTATTGGGCCTCCAAATTAAAACTCTACACTCAATTAATAATAATTTTATTGGCTGACGTTTCGCCCAAATTATGTAGGTATTAATTGAGTACAGAGTTTTAATTTGAAGACCCAAGAAACCCAGAAGAGCTCCAAAAAACACTTGTAGTGTTTTATTCTGCCTTCCATAGTTTTTCCGCAAACGCACTTGGATGCATAAAAGTGATGATGAAGATCTATTTTTTTACATATTTTAAATTGACAAGTAATTCTGCATACAACCGTATAAATATTTTTGCAAAAAAGTGGCGGATGGAGGAAAAACCCAAATTTATTATTACGACTTTGTTTACCAACATAGGGCAATGAAATTCCCAAAAATTAATTCTGCACATAAAGGGCGTAAAATCATCCCCATAACTTTTTACTCTATGACATTTCGTTACCACGCAAGGGCACATAACTTTTAAAAATACATAGATTTCAAGGTGTTTTATTATTAATTCTAATCCCCAAAATGATTATGCGTACAACGATACAAATATTCCAGCAGAAAATCTTGATTTGTGCATTTTATTTTTTATGGACTATGTTCACTTCATGGCCATGCACGCATCTCCACACTTGCTTTGTGTTTAGTTGCTCATGACAGTAGATTTACCTTTTAGACATTTGCTCATTTGTCACCTAATATTGACAATTACTTGTTATAATCATGGTCTAGTTGTTAAGGTGTAATTTAAGTGGGCCATCTTAGCTGGACCACCCTGTATATATGAAGTGTTCGGGTGTAAATCCTGTTAACTATATAGCATTTCCATGTTAGTTAACAGGTTTTACACCCGAACGCTTCGTATAGTATTCAAGAATCACGTGAATCTGTTAATCTTTCTTATCTTGATTAGAGCATCTTAAAAAGACCACTCCATATGTTTATCATTCAAGCTTAAATTCAAATGTTATCTCTTTTTAACCCTCGCGTGACGTGTTAACTAATTTTCCCTTATAAATGTCTCACAATAATACGTCGTTATGGTGGTTCATGGATTTGAGTGGCATGTGCGGTGTTTGGTTTCTTTTTTATTTTATTTATGTCTACGGTGTGAAGCACTATCGGCTGGCTCGTATATTATTAGGAAATACTTGACAAACGAAGTATTCTCATTTTTCCATTGTACCACTGATTTTTTTTCCTTTGTTACTTTATTATGTTGTAGTCAGTATTTTATTTCTTGTCACTTCTATATACAAGAAATAAAATACTGACTACAAAGGCCTGAAGAAGCCGCAATTCAGCGGCGAAACTAAATATTATTATTATTATCATTATTATTATAAGTTCATAATTAACAATAATTAAATACAGGTTTAATTAAAAGTTTTCAATTATTCCGTACCACACAAAGAAAGTTTGGATTCTAAACCATTCAGTTATAACAATGCCATTATACAATAATTTTCTTAATCAATAGCACGTGTAATAATAATATTTTCCAAATCATTAGGACGTCTAATAATTTTGTTTTCAAATTATTGGGACTTCGAGGTCGCTCGCTTCGCGAGCTCGCCGACTCGCGCCTTCGGCGCTCGGTTTTTAAGACACTTAGGTCGGTATTCTGAAAGCACATTTATCCTCAGGGCAAGGGCAAACTAGGGTGGTAGATTCACAATGTAATGTACAAGGTGAGCTCTAACCTAATATGCCACCTTTTGGTTCGGATCTTAACCATCGCAACTTGAAAGTTCATAGTTTTGCCAATAGATGGCAGGTTTATTTTTGTCGTTAAGGTGGCTGACTAGTAAACAAACTTGTTTGTAAACATTGGCATGCGTCCTTCTCTAATGTCAACGACAACGTATATCTATCCCGTTGCAGGAATTTTGAATCCGTTTCGAACTTTTCAGATTTCTTAAAAATTTGATTTTTTTTTTCAAAATTTCATAAAGATAAAATGCTCTTTATGTTTCAATGTGTGTCACCATAGCGAGATTTTGTACGATAATCAATAAGAAAAAAAAATTATATATTTAGCCAAAAGGGCGTTGTAGTTAAGTTTCAAATCATGTTTTAACGCATCTGCGAAAACATCATCACATTTCGCCTAGTAATTTTTGAGATATCTGAAAAGTGCGGTTTGTTTACTAGTCAGCCCTCTTAAAAAATCGGGGACAAACTGAATCTGCTGACACATACGACGAAATATCATTTCCGTATAGCTAGGTTAGAGCTGGCCAGGTACATTTCATTGTGAACCTACCACACTTGTTTGCCCTTGCCTTTGCCCTAAGGGTAAATGTGCATTCAGAATACCGACCATAGTCTAGTTGCTAAGGTGCTGGCTGTTAGTGCTAGGGGTCGTAGGTTCGATCCCCATCAAGACGATGATATTTCTGATTAGGTTTTATTAATAATAATTAGAAGCACTACAGTTTCGGCAAATATTATTGCCATCTTCAGGTGCTGAATTTAAGGAAAAATATATAATCTTAAATAAATTAACGTTCGGAAAACAAGCATTATAAGTTTGAACTTTCCAATTTTTTTCTATTTCGCAGTTTTTATGTAATCTATGGTCAGTATTCTGAAAGAACATTTACTCTAAGGGCAAGGGCAAGGGCAAACCTAGTGTGGTAGGTTCACAATGTAATGTACCCGGTCAGCTCTAACCTAGCTATACGGAAATGACATTTTGTCGTATGTCTCAGCTGATCCAGTTTGTTCCCGATTTTTTGACGACAAAATTAAACCTGCCATCTATTGGTAAAACTATGAACATTCAAGTTGCGATGGTTAAGATCCGAATATTAGGTTAGAGTTCACCTTGCACATTACATTGTGAATCTACCACACTAGTTTGCCCTTGCCCTAAGGATAAATGTGCTTTCAGAATACCGACCTATATGATGTACAACATCGTTTCTCTTTTCCTGAACGGATTAACGCGATACTCTAGATTTTATTGTTGCGTATAAAATTACCAGAAAGTAGAAAGTAAGAAAAATCAAGTGTTGGGTGAGGAAATGGACGGATCGACGACATTTTGATGCAATTTCGTCAAATATACTTATTTTTTATCGCGATTCCTATACAATTTATGTTTAATATTCCACAAAAATTCGTGTTCCTCATAGAGATGAATTAGCTCTATCACTTCATGGTCTCTTTTATCGAGTATCTTTTATCATTCATTTAGAAACAATAATTTAAATATACAAATACGAATACAGAATTGAAGTCATGTTTCCGACAGCAGTAAAATCTTCCAACATGGACGGAAGATTGGACACTGAGTCTCGCGAGCAGGAATAAATATGTATGTCCACTTGTGGTTTGGTGTGCTCTCGGAGATCAGTACGGACTTGTCTCCGATACTGCTCTCATACCCTTATTTGTGAGTCCCGTCTCGTGACTACTCTCGAGACTATATTGTCTCAAGACCACATGTTTTTTTAAGGTATCTTTGTTTTTCAAAACATAATATATATATTGTGACGG
Organism: Quadriops clusia; assembly: GCA_033557875.1. Lineage (NCBI taxonomy): Eukaryota > Metazoa > Arthropoda > Insecta > Coleoptera > Hydrophilidae > Quadriops > Quadriops clusia. The sequence continues at coordinate 25,878 of JAWQRP010000524.1, forward strand.
TATGAAGATAGGATGTGCCATCCATGCAAATTATACTCTTATCAAAAAGGAGATTAGCCAGCGACACATGTGTCATCAAAATCTGGAAAATATTTCCAGTGTCAAGAGGCGCGCCAGACAAAAGGGCGAGCGCCAGATGTTAAAGTAGTTGACCAAGGTAGCTCAAATGGATTGCCAGATGTTCCAAAACCGCTTCCGGGTGCATGAGGCTACACAAGTCCCACGTGAGAGGGCGTGGTCAAGGATCGGAACCAACGCTGTCCCATTGGTCGCCCAAGGACGGGTGCTGAGCGGTGGTTGGTTCTTCTTCCGAAGAAGAGAACCACGTGAAGGGAGTAACTCTCATTGGCCGAGAAACAGCCAGTCAGATTAACAGGGAGAGAGGGGTGAGTCCGTCCGAGGGGTTGATCGTGAGCCGGGCCGTGGACGGTCGGTGAGGTAGCGTTCCCGGGAACAGTAGGTCTTGCGGCAGACAGTGAGTGAGGAGAGACAGGTTCAATAAGTCAGACAGAGAGAGTCAGGCAGACGGACAGAGAGTGAAGAGTCGGGCCGTGGAGCAGTCAGAGTTGAGGGGTTGTCGCGAGAAGTCTTCTGAAGGTGACAAGATCGGAGAGTGTTGGGGTGGTTCAAAGTGAAAAGTTTGGTGGGTTGATTGTGGTAAATTGTTCAGTGCCGTTGGGAATATCTTCAACACCATTCTTCTGGGATTTTGGATTCATTGGCTGCCGCCGCCAGGCGTGGGACACAATACAGGCTAAGAATATTAGTTTCCTTCTTACATTAGTTTTATTCAATTCCGTAGTTAGCGAATAGGGGTCGCTAATTTGGTCTTCATTAGTGGTGCAATATTTTGGCCCGCTTTGGTTGGTTCCGATGAACTCCGCCAGAGGTGGCAATAGGGGAAGGATAATTCCGTTTGGCTCTCTCTCTCTCTCTCTCTCACACAC
>JAWQRP010000525.1:0-26815 GCA_033557875.1 Quadriops clusia
AAGGGCGATATTTGCAAACAAAAAGTATTCAATGCGAAAAATAGGAAATACGTTTGGGTTGGTCGATCGTAAATATCTAACAAAGGCCTCTAGTTTTTTACCTGGTGCAAGGCCAATACGGAACAAAACGCTTCAGTGGGCATCTAGAAACCTTTGTCGAGACCATATTCCAACTGGTTTATGAAGCAAAGTAAATAAAACTCCTTACTCTCTACGAACCGCCCCTACTAGCCGGTCGACCTTACTGCCTTGTGGAATCGTCCACACTTCAGATAAATATACTGTAAGAGGCATTGAAGGAAGCAGGAACCTTCAAGATAGGGAAAAAAACCCACACTTGGACATGCAAACTAAGAAAAAACTGTCCAAAAACATTCTATCTTTGGGTCAACCTCGCACAGACGCATAAAAGACCATTAATCATCCACGGTTAGTAACACACCATAACATTAATAGTGAAGCTGCAAAAACAAAATAGGTGATCGCAACAATAATGTAATAACCAGAACGAGCTCACAATAGAAACGACGAGAGGATAAGATAATTAGAGGACTTTATCAATAGTTATAGTTCACGATAAATATATAAAGATAGTCTGTGAGAGACAGAAAATGGAACATAGCCTGAATTGTCAAATCTTTAATGAAACAAATTTTATTATCATGACTTAATGTTATCTCTTATTATAAAAATGTTTTGTAGAGCCTGAAGATGGCCGGCCTGTGGTGCGGGCCGAAACCGGTTGCCAATAAATTAAGAATTTAAGCAAGTGGTGTCTTAATCATTACCTCAACAAATTTAAGTTAACCTTGCTGGGTGAAAAAGTAACTAAAATAATATTATTGCTGTTGAAATTACGAGAATTTATTTATTTACAATTAATTTGATGTTTGATAACATGAGTGTTATATGTATTGGATATGAAAAAAAAAGGTGTTTTCTTTCCACATCAGCTTCTAATTAGTCATCATTAACTGGCCGTTTAGTTCTTTTAAATTCTTGAGAGAAGGTTCTATCACATCAATTTTCAAAATGTTATTAAAAACCCATTACATTTGTTTTTTTTGTTAATTACTGCTAACCAGTTTTTATATTATTCGATGCCTCAGGAAAATAAGAGTGAAATCACAGGTTAAATCTTTAAATATTGGGCAATAATTAAACCTTCTTGTGTTTGTACGACTATTATGATCGTACACAACTAATCTTATCTTGTTGACAGGAATTTCTATAAAACCTCCTATTATGTAACACGCAACATTTCAAAATATTTACTTTAAACACCTATCTGTGTACTTATTATTTTGATTAATACAGCTTCTGTAGTATCAACACAAGGTATCTACATACCTTAGCAAAAAAAAATACACTAGCAGCCTTAAAGGTACCTAATAAAAATTAGTGATTTTACTTTTTAACAATTGTTGTTTAGAAAAAGTCCATTCAAATAACTCATCTCATTGCCCTTATTGTAATAATTCTTCTGCTAATTCTTTCTATACATGATCCTCAAATAAAATCCAATAAAGGAAATGTTTTCCTGATTACAGACATGAGTCAAAGAACAACAAAGAAACACAAGAAAAAATTCGAGATATATAATAAAAAAATGGAAAGCGACAAAGCAGTTGCCGAGGAAGTGAGACCAGCGAAGAATGGTTCTCACGAAGCTAACAATGGCTCCCATGAGGGAAGCAACGGTGACGGCTCAGGCTTAAAAGGCTTTACTCAAGAAGATTTGCAACAACCAGCAGTTGTTCCGCAACCAGAGAATACTGGAATCGGACAAGATGACAGCAAACCCGTGGAAAAACATGACATTACTGAAGAAAAAGAAATCACTGAAAGTGAAAGCTCGGTTAAACCAATCTCCGAAGGGACAAATCCTAAGCTTAGCGAATCTCACGAATCGGAAACTCAGGACGTAGAACCGCTTGTCTTAGATTTGGAAGAAGCTGATCCTGAATTGCAGTTTGACGAGGGTTCTGATATCGAATCTGTAAAAGGTAAATTCATATTTTTGTATTAAAATATAAACAAAACCTCAAAATATAATTAAGAAAGTAAAATTCTAAAGTTAATTAAAACCATATTCATGTATTACACAGGTTCACCTTTTGTCAGATGCAAGACAAGACGTTCCCAATTCCGCAATATTCCAACCCCGAAAACGCCAAAATCTATCCATGAACAAAATGGAGATGATAAAGAAGAATCTGATAAAACCGATGTATCGGTTGCTGCAGTTACAACATCCGAAGTTGACATAGAAGATACCCCTACAAGGAATTCGTCCGAGGCAGGCTCTACATCTTCCAAAGATGTCGAAACTGATTCTTTGACAAACTTGAGTACAAGAGCCGTAGCTGGGGATGACCTCACAGCTAAAGACTTAGATTTAACAGCAAGCGACATTCCCTTGCGTGCGAACCTTTCCGACCCTTTAATCAATCCTTACAAAGAGAAATCTTTAGCGGAAACACTTCGAGGAATAAGTTCTCGACGCACTCTTCGCCCGGGGAATGATTACCGCAAATATGCCCTTAAAGTTAATATGGAAAAAGCCAATCTAAACATGGAAAACGTTGATGGTAAACCAATTGCTGCCAGGTCATCTGTCGAACGGGTGGCCGGTGTTAAGAGGAAAAATGATAGCCAATCCCCTGAGAGACCAAAGAAGAGTAAACAAGATTCCCCAGGAATTTTGTCATACATTACTAGTCCAATTGGACACTTAAAAACTCGACTCTACAAGTCCGAAGTTCCATCCAGTACACCAAAGTTGACATCTTACAAAACACAAAATGACATTTTCGACAACGTGAATGTAAGCAAGATAGATGGCGAGGAGGATGTGAACAAGAAGGAAGAGAGTGGCAAATGGTGTAGCATAATGTAACGTACCTCTATTCTTTTAAGACTCTTTTTTATATTTATACCTTCGTTGAAACTTTTATTATTGAAGTCGACCTACATACATTTATATAGTAATATATTGTAAGTACAATTTGGCAAAGTTTGTTTTACTTTGACTATTCTTGATGTACAGTAAGGGGAATATTTTTGTTTTAAAACCGTTCTTTTTATAGAAATTAATTACAAACCTTATAAATTGTTACTGTTATACATATATTCGCGTTATTTTTTTAATTGCTAGATATCTACTTATGATATTCAGTAATTATCATAGTGTTGAAATGATAGGTACTTTTAGAGTTTAAAGCCCTGTACACTTTTCTTTAATACCCACTTGACTTAAGTACACTTCTTGCAGTTGATTTTTTACGAATTAAGACGTTTTTTAAGAAGGTTTCCTATATTATACAATTTGGACGAAAGTATTATTCAAAGAAAAGACAGCATGAGACTGTTTCATATATGCCAATGTATACTGCATACTACATATACTTTGTATTCTAAGTTACTAACCACAGGCACCAGACTGATGTGTGTTTTATTTATACTGAATTGATCTAACTTTTTATGTACTTTGTATTAGCTATCAATAAAGTTTTTCAGTTATATAAACTAGTTATAACCGATCCTTTGTCCTTGCCAACATTATCCGTTCATACATTTTTCCACGTCTTAAAGCTATACTGTAGGAATTTAAGCATCAATATTATATTTATCATATTTATTGGGAAAATTTTTCATAATTTTAAAATTGCGTAAAATATTACAACAATGTACATAATAACTCGATTACAAACATAGTTGTACATCTATTCTAAAAGTAACCTAATCTAATAATACTTGAATATAAATCAGAAATGGCAATGATTTTATGATTATACAACTACTTATCGGTCATGTAAATAACCAAATAGATTAGTAGAAATTCGTAAAAATCTACTTTTGGATTGAATTTTTTTTATTAAAATAAGAACTTAAGTGATTAAGGGAAGACCCTATACGTATAAAGTACATTAAAACATGTATATTACATAAAAGTGTTGCGAGAACAACTTTTATTATATAAATCAACTAATATTTTTTTTAAATTCATTTACCTATTAGTTCCTAACTCTTTACTTACTTAATAATATGTAATTGCATTGATAATGAGCATTTGATACCTAAACTTTTAATACTTCTTCACCTTTCCTTCATTTTTGTAATGAAATTTATTACTGTTACACTTTATTACTACTTAAAAAATGGATGCTCTTTTAAGGGGCAATAGGAAGGAGATAACAAGAGAGGCATGCCAGAGACGAGTGGCCGGTCATCTTTCGGACACACTGTTAAACTTTGTCTCGTTTCCAATGAATCCACAGTTATATTCTTGATGTGAATTTTGGGGGTTTCTAAGATCCGCCATGTGAGAGGGTTGAAAACATTACTGTGGAATTTCCACTCGACCTCGACAGCTTTGATCTGGGAGACTGCATCGCCTGGGACAACGGCTTTGTAAGAAGCACCCGGAGCGTGGTATCCTCCTTCGTTTAAAGCAATTCGGCCAGAGTTAGGGCCTTTTCCGTCACTCGTGCTGTGCATTGTAAACCACAGTTGGCCTATTTCACCTCCATGGACTAAACTTTCGTTACTGTTTGATATATATGCTGTGATTCGATAATGACCTTCTGGAATGGAAAGAAATATACATTAGAATTTGCTTCTTAGGATAAAGAGCAAGACGGCAATGTTAACTCAATTAACATCGTTTATGTGAATCTAATATTTCATTTGGAGAGGGCCAATTCTGATGATCAAAAAAATAAATTAACTATGTAATTATAACTCGATTGCTATTTGTAAAAATGAGAAAAGACATAACATTGCACGGATAAAAACCAAGGCTTGACGGGTTGAGCGGCCAAGGTTTCTCGTGTTAGGTGATAAGAAAATAAACGAGAATTTCTACCTAATGCGTAGTAATGAACAGAGTCATATCATGGATAATTAAAACATTAGATAGTGCAAAAGGGGAATAATGAGTCAAATAAGAAAAATGGGAAAAAAGGAAACAAAAGCAAGAATTAACAATGAGGGAAAAGGGAAGCTTCTCAACCATTAGTAATAACATAAAGAAATGGAGATTGAAAATAATGGGATCAAACAAGGAGAATAACAACCAGGGCAAATGAAATAGTACAAAAACAGCAAGGGCCAAAACAAAGAAATTCCTCCAATACCAAAACAAAGAATTGGTCTGACAATGAATGCGAGAAAATAGTAAATAGAATAAAGGATATAAGAGAGAAAGTATTAAAATTAAAATAAAATAAAGAAACGTTTTGAAGCACTTACTGCAAAATGGGGTATGCTCCCCAGTCATCAAATACATGATTAAGTTGTCCTGTCGCTTTATCGCCCGATCCTTGACCAAATTCTCGTAATGTTTTTGGCTATGAAACCCAAAAGTCATACAGTGTTGTCCCCGTTTTCCGCATTCAAAGCACTCTCCGTCCTGGAAAGCTTTATACGATTTGCAGGCGATACTCATGTACGGACAAGTTGCACGAATGCTGTCTAGGAAAAATTCATGACTCCTCAAATGGTTGCAACCGAGATATCGTCTGATCCCCATGACAAAGCTTCCTCCTTCCGCTGTCATGTACTGCCCTACACTCTTTTGGCAGCCAGGTTGATCGGTTCCTCCATTTGGATAAAAATCGACATGTCCGATTCGCTCGATTATTCCAAGGCCCCCCCTGATGAAAGCGCTGGCGTCTGTGTGATACACATCGACGAACAGAGCTGCTGTCCTGTCTAATCGAACGGGAGGTTGCGATTTCGAAAAATGAGGTTCAGCAGGATCGAGTCCTGATATTCGTCCAAGAGTAAAGTTAAAATATCTTTGTAAGTGGTAACCTATATATCCACATAGATGTGCCCCGAGAGAATGACCAATGCAGTGAACGTTAGTTAATTGGTGACTTGGCGTGTTGTTATATAGTTCGCCCAGCAGATGGCCAGCCATCGCCCCGATAAGACGAATATTAGAAACAGCTTGAGCATACGGCGGACCGGAACCTCCTTGCCAATCAACAACTATAACATTACAAATTTCTCTGTCCAGGATTTCATGAGCCATCTCTATTACCTTAAAGAAATGGAAGAAAATTGAATGAATATATAAGAGTAAGTGCATAGTACAAAATGTTAAATTTACATTTACACTATATGTTTATTAAAGCGTAATATGTAGATATAACTTAAAATGTATTTAAAATATGTAGATAGTATTAATTTATTGATCTAATCAATACTAACCCAGGATTTATTTCCATTTTCAATATATCCATGTGCAATTATATACGTAGGAAGTCCAATATCGATGCCTATAGATTTCGTATAATCCCAGCCATCTAGGTCGAAGTACACAGGTTTGTCGTAATATCTTCGTGTGTAGAGAGGAAATTTTGGTTCTATCTAGAAGATAAAGTAAACATTAAACATTTTCTTGTGTATTATCAGACTCGACTTCATTGCAACATATTATGTAAACACGTCACCCTAATTGTAAACACTCGATATCAAAAGACATGTGCATTGAATTTCGCAATTTTCTTGCAAATCGAAGTTCTCGTAAATGGGCCATTCTACTCATCACTGGAGATAAGTTTGTGAAGCTTTTTACTTTCTATTGCAGATTCATTGTTGGTTTTCAACTGAACTATATCGTTTTCAATGACTATATTACTCTTAATGTATAAAAAACAGTATTTGGAAATATCATGGTTTTTTAAACCTAATACAGTTAATTTATCTAATTATTATTTTACCTTTCGAATACTTTCGGGAAGCAGAGATACTGGGCGACGTTCTGAGGTCCACGGAGGATTCAATTCAAAACACCCATATATTCCATAACATCTTTCGACATTAGTTTCTAGAAAATTTTATTTGATTAATAGTTTATCTATTAAGGGTATTATTATAAATATACTAGACACTTCTCTTGAGATGATTTTAACAATTTTCTAAAATTACTAAATTTTGAACTTGTTTCTTTTTAAAAAAATATTTTTTTACTATGTAAAATCAGTGATTTTATAAAACTGATCAATGATTGATTCTCATTTACCCATCATCTCAAAAAGAGTGTCTTGTATAGTTATAAAATATCCTCCATAAACATCCTTGAGGAACAGAATCAATTTTATAGTTTATCATTCATTGAAAATTGAATTGAAATAAATTCATTAAGTAGTATTCAAAAGAAGGCACAAAACTATAATCTTTGACATTACATTAATACTAAATTTTGATTATCAAAATAATTTATTTTTAGATATATACATGGTTTATAACCATTATGTAGAATTAATCAAATGATCTTATTCCTTCTTCTGAATCTGTCTATTTTAATTTAGGATAAAAATGGTGCTAAGATTTATATCAAAAATAGGAAGACAACTTACCTGTGCTAATGTTTGGGTTATGATAGAAACTGTGATGATTGTTGGTCTCGTCATTGGTCTGATTAAACGTTAAAAGCATCAATGTGTTCAAAAACACCGAACTAATATTGGTATTCGCAAGATTGCCGCTTAACACTTCCATCGTTACACGTTGACACAGAAGAAATCCCACACAGACTTTTCTCTATACTTGGACACAAATGTTTCTAATTTGAATTGATGATTTTCTATTTAACTTCTCAGCTCTATTTAACTTCTCAGCAATGTTTCCACTATAAGACATAGTTTCTGACCACACGACTTCGCTGAAACCGCTCCTTTTGAAGAGTCTGCATACATGCGGATGTGGATTGAAGAAATAGAGATTAACAGAAAACCTCTTATCGTGACCCAAAGTCCGGAGGTCAAATGACAATCTGTTTTTAAACATTAGTTTTTATGTTTTGACTATGTCGGTCGTAGGAAAAAATAAGTTGTTTAAAAGATAGTGCGAATTTCTACTGTAGACATCCGTAAGTCAATGATATGAAAGTTATTGGTAAACAATCTTCACAGAATGACGTCTTTCGCCTTCTTCTTTTCGATAAGAATTATGGAACTCGGTCCTCCGACATCACTAATCGCTGTTTACAACCGACATTCGTCCACAGTTCATTGCTTTCGCAATTTTTGGGCGTATTTTCTGATGTCTGCTCGTCTACATAACATGTTTGCTGCAATCATACTCATGCTGCACATTACGCGCTGTGTATTTTTTTAAATAATTGTATTATACAGTTTTTCGTTCAAAAGATACAACCAAACAGTACAAACATTATTACTATCAAAAATATTTTGGAAAAAATATTTGTGTGCATTTGCTATTAAATCTTTTTTTTTTTGGGTATTGATAAAGGGTATAGCAAGATAATATATTGAAAAGTGCCTCCAAGTCTTTTGATCTGAAATAAGACCACATAAAAGATACATTGTATGTCAGTAAATAAAACTGCAAAGTTTCAACCCCGTACACCCCCCATTATTATTTAGAAAAAAATGCATATTTATTTTTCGAGCTTCTTGGGGGGTACCTACCCTGTTCGACACAATCACCAATTTTTAGTATATAATGCGTTCATGGGTTAGCTATACTACATAGGTATATTAAAAATTCATCCAATTTGGTATGGTGGAATAGGATGAAAAAAAACTCATAGATACTATAAACGAAATCTATAGCTTTGATGAGTATGAACAAGAAATGTTACTTCCAAATACTTTTCTTGGTTTTATAAATTTTATAAAACCAAGAAAATTGTTTGCAAATTCTGCACTTATTTATCAAAGGTAAACTGCATAAAAGATCAAACTAATTTATTAAGTACAACTTCCAGTTGAACAAAATAAAAGTAAATAAGCAATAACATGCATTTTGTTAGGTGTCCAACGAAACACAGCCTTTTTGCCAAATTCAGTATTTTTTGTGATGAAAACATTTAAGGGGTTACACCACCTTGAGATTTTCAAAAAATCGATTTTTTCTTTTTGGGCTATAAAAATTATTTATACTTTTAAGAATATTTTAAAAGTTAAATCACTTCAATATTCTAATTTTTTCCGAAGTTATAGCAATTAGAAATGAGCGCGACAGAGAGTCGCTGATGCCGCTCTATTTTTTCTTTTGCGTTTATCTCGAAACTACATTTTTCAAACTGGTGTACATGATATCTCAAGTTCTACTCGACCGATTTTGTTCAAATTTACAACACATATTCTTTATCACATTATCTATCATGTGACGTACGATTTTTTTGATTGGATGCCATTTGTCTAAGTTACGAATTTTTTTAACTCAAAATTTCGATAATAACCAAAGTTTTTTTTTCAAAGTTCATTTCTACAAAAATTTTTTTTAACAATTATCCTACGTCACATGATAGCTATAACCTTTCTAAATAAGGATATATTCTTTTTTTATTTTTCCGACAATGTCTGACAGAGAAATCATGTACACCATCAGCAAAGGTGTCCAAAACAGAGCCCTACTTAATGGCTCATATCTCCCTCATTTTTGAATATTTTTTATTCGTTATTATTTCCAATTTTTCATAATACTACTGTGTATAAGTGTAAAACAAAAAATATTTTTATATTTATTAGTCGCTTCAAAAAAAATTTTTATTTTTATACCTATTTTTCCGAGCGTCAGGGGGGTGTAACCCCTTAATCATATAATTATATACTCCTACAGCTTTTTTTTGTTTTTAGAGATATGTCAATAATTTTTAGAAAAATATAAAATCTTACAAAATTAGCATAATTCTAAAAATATAAGTGAAATTTAAGTTAGAAAATACCCCAGAAGAACCGACTGTAGTCGCGAAACGCGTTGGGTTAATACAAAAAATGTTTGAAAATAAAGCAACACCTTTATTTTCGGACTAAAATCGAAAGAAATTATACCTAAATAATTTAAGTCTTTTATCCATCTTTTCCTTTTTACTTTTATAACAGTTTTTCTTTCTTTTAGGATTTGCATTCCTCTCATTCATTTTCAGCTTCTTCTATCTTTTCTTTATAAGTAACCCATTATTATTGCAGATGTTGTTACTGTACTTTTTTCAAATATTTATTTTGTGCATTGAGGTCTTTATTAAATAACAAAAGGGAAGTAATAATATCATAAGATCTTAAAAATAAAACAGAAAAAAGAAACAAACGATGATTAAATCATATTGAGAGCAACATTGTTAATAAAATTACAAAAAGAATTATAAACAAATGCGAATAACTAAAAACCATTAAAGAGTATTTTAAACACAAATAAATATGTATATAAATGCTTTTAGACACAACAGACAAGAAATTTAAATTCAGCTCTTACTACATGCTCGACCTTTGGGAAGCTGAAAATCTTTCCTTTCATTTTTGCATCTACTATGTTTACATTCGTACGTATTAACAAATTTATCTCTAATTTTATGTAAATAATAAAATATGACACGAGGAAAGTATTTTGTTATTCTATAACGGATCTTTACGTACTCCGTGTATCTTCAAATTCACTTGATTTTGAAATTTCAATTTTAAGCTAATTTTATCATAGAAAAAATATTTGCTTTTCCACAAAAATATTTTTTCTTTATTCAAATATTTTTTGTTATTATAATGAAACACTTTTTACATATCTAGACATTTATTAGTATACTTGTGAAAATTCACACTAAATAAGTAGAACAAAATAGTATACGTACGACTAAGAGTAAGATCAGCAATGACAGGTTTCTTAATAATCTTACATAAAAACAACGTACAGAAAGTTTTATCAATAACCGAAATATATTTACGAGTTTTGTTTACAATATGAATAAGCGAGTGAATAACAAGACAACAGTTCTGTGATGATTACTTTGATGATACAATTCAACTCTTTGAGACTAAGTTTTATCAGAATAAAGGGTTTCAGTAGGTACATTCAACAAACTAAAAATTGGTGTCAATCCATATAAAGGAAATGAAAGTGATGCATAACGTTATTACTCATAAGTCTAACTTAACAGACGACGTGTCAAAACATTCACTTGATTTCATAGTTCTCTATTAATTTATATATGATTTTATAGATTTAGATTTTCCAATTACGTAATCTAGAAAACGAGCTATCATATGAATTTTTTGGCAAGTTTTTGAACAAATCCCTGAGGCAACTAATCCATAAAGTAGTATGTATATTGCATATCAGGAAACAACAATCTCTATTTAAAATTTTGAAGTAGTAACCCTCAGCTTTACCGAATGATTTACAATAGAGATTTTGTGTATTTTTAAATACAAGAATCCTTTCCTAACACACAATAGCTTTGTTCCATCCCCTACATCTAGTTCACGTACTAGTCAGACGATCAGGAGTTCTTAAACAAATTGCGCAGTACATAAATATTTATAAACTGCGCATACTGTTGATGAACTTCTGATCGTCTGACTAGTACGTGAACTAGTCGGATGTAGGGGATGGAACAAAGCTAATATTATAGATCCAAATTTGTATCTCACTTAATAAAAAATATCATAAAGTATCAGTTATAAAAGTATGTGTAAATCAGATTTGAGGTAGCACTGAAAATGTTATAATAGGCCAACTTTCAAGCTTTTCGTGAGCAAGATAACAATCACGTGATTTAATTAAAATAACCAACTGGTTAACAGTAGATAATTGCCTTACTAACAATTTAATTTAAGTTACTTTATTTAATTTAAAACTTCTTTGAAAGAGAATGGATATCTTAAAAATTCATTTGTCTGTCTTAAATTTTAACTAAACAATATTTTTCATAGAGCCATATTCTTTGTATAAGTTGCCAAATCTTTTGAGAATCAATATTATAAAGTGAAACATAAATAACTACAGATATCTGTGATATTACAACCACAACATCAACAAAAATACTGATAATCAACAACGAAAAAAAGCGTAACATAATTTTTAACAAAAGAATCACAACAATATATTTCAAATCTTCAAAGGCATAAAGCTAAAGATTCAGTTTAACCATAAAATCGTACTCCTCTTATAATAAACATTTTCGAAACAGTGTACATATTTATATATTGTATTAAAATATGAATATATTAAAATATGAATATATATTCATTCAATAACAATATAAGGCATGCAGTTACATTTTTATTGTTAGCGAAACAGGCACGACAAAGACCACAATTACGTATAACTTAAGTACATTCTGGATTTCTAAATTTTACAAATTTATATCAAATATTCATTGGTACATATTCTAGATAAAAGTGTTTACTGACTTGTATTGAGTAGATGAAGAAATTTACCAGGTTTGGTTCTACTTGGATCGATTGTGTAATTTTGGTAGACGTTTGAAACCATTACATTCAATTATCTTCCTGTTTTACTTTTGCTTCCTATAAGTACTACTCTCGTGAGTTTGCACGATTACTTGAAAAGTTTCACAACAATCAGCGATGCAACGATAGTGGTAACAAATGATAAATCAGCAGCAATATTTGGAGCTCCTGAAGTCTTATAGCGATTAATGTGGCGGCAAGGGTGGCGCACTTCCAAAAGAAATTGGTTTAAGGTATCGCTGAAATGTTCTATGTTGTTGCATGTAAGACTGACGTAGTTCTTGAAGCAATTCGTGAAAACTTTCGTATCACTGAAATGTGAAATAGAATTATTTTCGTAAATCAGAATAGTGAATGTTAATTAATGATACATATTTTCTTTAGCTAGGTTATTTATATAGCACAGTTTTACATATTTCAGAATATTTAAATGAACTCTCAAATCATATATTAAACATTAACTGAAATTTTTTTTTAAACAGTTAATGGGCAAACTGTAAAATAAAATTTGTTCTTCGTTTTCTAAAATGATTATTTCAGACCCACTGTCTGGTCAGAATTTTTTCAACTTAAAATGTCTATACACTGCTAAAAGCTAGGTAAACCTGTTGATTGTGTTGATTTATTGCGATAGAACCAATACGTAATATAAAAGTTTTTTTTTCTTTTTTAAACAATCATGTTCTAAAACATTGTTCTATTTAAAGTTAATACAGTTTAAGGTATTCTTGTTGATTATTGGGACCAAATAATATCATTCCAATACCAATCAAAATTATTGCCACCAAACAAAAAAAGGACAAAATGGAGATGCTCCCCAAATGAGAAGATAACTTTTTCTTTTGTCAAGGCCAAATTTTTGTTAAATTTATTCTTTAGAGAGTTGATATCCGTGAATATTAAGATTAATAAAAACACCCAGATAGAACCCCAAATATGGAGGGCATAAAAATGAAAGAAATTAGATGGGCGTAAATGGTTTGCAATATTTACTTCCAACAAACATCTGTTTAATTGAAATATACTAAATGCTTGTGTTTCCAACTAATAACGTATCTGTTACACTAGATATAAATTTTAGGAAAACAAACGTCAGACAGAATAAATACATGAGTGAATTACCATTCTGTGCTGCACTTGTTGATATAAATCGAGATCAAATTTACTTTTTACAAAGATATGGATAATAATTTGGCACTAGATTATTTTTGACGAGAGGAAGAGTTGATCACTCTCTCTATGTTCGGTTGTCTGGTTTCTTCTCACTTCATCCTTATTTGTATACCTGTACATCTATCTGTTTTAATAATTGTGAATATAGACAATTGCTATCAAATAAATTGGAATATTATAATGCTATACATGCAAGTATACGATAATAGAAAGATTGTGAGCCATTGAAAATCATAAAATACAAAATTGCCAACACAAAAGATATTATTTTAATTATAAAAGTCGTCTATATTGGAATTAATTAGTAGTAAATTTATAGAGTTTATTAATAAATGCTTTTTTTTATGGGACTATGTTTGTAGTACAAGACAACCGATTCTGAAATAACAGAATCGGTAGTTTCTCGTACACATTATTTTTGTCACCGAAATTAATAAAACGCATGAGTGTGAAAGGTGAATAATTCTTAAAATTACTTAAAACCTTACTTGCAGAAACGTTCCTTAGATAAAATGACTTCTGTTCCTTGTATTGTTTTACCGATTTCCAGGTTCTTGTAACACTGGTCGACAACATCTGTACGCCCTGATCGTAAGCAAGCCATTCCTTGTTCATTAAACAATGCAGAAAAGTGAGTTCCCTTGCAGAGAAAATCGAGTCCCTTGTTTACCGAAGTGAGGCCGAAATCGTACAGATATTGTTCACTTTCGGGTAGGCAAAGTCGTAGTTTACGAAAGAATGCTTGGGCGCAAGTGTAAATATCACTCTTCATGGCCTGGCACTGAATCTTCCCATTCACGAGAGCAGCTAAGTTATCTTTAATGCAAGTTCCAAAGAGTTGACCCGATGCCTGTAGTTCCTCAAACATGGCAGGATTGTTGCCTCCATACTTTCTACACTTCTCTTGAAAGACCTCATAGACAGATACTCTGTTAGTGGAGGGTTCAACTTGTGCAAAGGTGTGATGAACAAAAGCTATAACAAAAAAAAGGCACTATAATCACATAAATCCCTATTTTAAAATAAACATAATGATATGTATATGAGTAAAAGTAAGATGTCTTAAATCAACGAATCAGAAAGTTATTAGTGAAAACTCTAACTTATTTAATATTTATGTTGAACGAAATGAAAGTTAATGATCCAAATTATTTCTTAATATACACCTATAATCCTTTAAATCTACATGTTTCTTCTCTACCTCAATAAAGCCGCAATTCTTCGAGCTGGAAAACTTGGAATAGCCTGTATAGTTCTTATAATTATGTATGAAATATCTAATTTACCAAATATATAGGTTTAAAACAATTATTTGATGCTTCAAACAAATATTTGATGATATTTCTAATAAATATTTTGTTATTTCGAACAAATCTTTGATGTTTTCAACAAATATTTGATGAACCTCACAAATATTTAATATTTCATAAAATGCTCAACTTATTTTTTAAATACTTGTACTTGATTATGTGTCTAAAGGTCAAGGTCAACTTACCTTCATCAGTTCATTTAAATAGTGCAATTTATAGAATGGATAAAATTATGATATGGACACGGAATGCATTAAATTAATTGAATGGAGAGCAGGAAAGAATGAAGTGATGTAACATAAACGGCCAAAGACAAGGGTTATCGAAAAAGTAATATATATTTCTAATATTGTATAAAATAACTGTAACAGATGGTAAAACTCTTAACATTGTACTGCTATAATAATGTTGTACAAGTTACATAAACCCAAAAAGTATTCATAATCCAAAAATAATAAAATGAAACTTAAATAATATTAATTAATGACTACCATATCACATGATTATAAGAATTATCGTTAAAATTTTGTTCATGAGTAACAATGTATCTATTAATAATATATTTAAGGTTGGACTCCATAAAGCTTCATTTTAAATAAGTCACTATTACATAATTGAAGTATGTATAAAATTTTTTCCCTAGCGTTTCATACCAAATTGGGAATAAAGCACAAAAAAGTTCACACTGTTTTTAATTCTATAATCAGTTAAATATATATATGCACCCTGTCTGATAACGTTATGTGTAAGAGACTTAAAATTATGTAAAATTTTTATTATCACTTTTGCAGTCTTTCTAGGAACTACTTTTGTTGTTCATGTTTGTTTTCGATCTGATATGTTGATGCAATAACAGAAGAGCAATAATGTAGAATATTATTATTAATAACCATACCAATGAAGTATATTTCAATATAAGGTAAAGGAAACTCCGAATTATGAAAAAAGCAAAATGTAAACTTTTTTGGTCTTCTACGTAGTGTCAACTTAATATATCAAAATAATTATTTAGCTTGATGTATAATTTTTTAAAACTTTTCTTAACGTTTGTTCAGACTCCTCTTTAATATCGTACATAACTTAATTCTATTTATTACAATACATAGTTGAAATTGGACAATACCAAATAACTTAAACCATTTATAATGTAGTTGGATACAGGACGAAAAAGAAACAGTTCTGGTTTGCGTTGCAATGCTACATAATCTAATGAAAGATGTCATAGTTTGACGATGAGTTCTAAATTCTTGTCAATAGCAGAAAACTAAACAATACAACGACAAAGCTTCCTGCGGCCATAGGTGAACTATTTACAGATTTACTCCTTCGTGACTCTCTTCTGGGTTCTTTGCAGGGTATACTTCGGCGAATGAACTTGAAAAGAGCATCGATGATATTAGCTGGCGTGTTATCCTTGCACGTTTCCAGTTCTTCCACTGTGCAGTCATGGAACTCATCAAAATCCCTTAAAAATAAACAATTTTTTTAATTAAATTTAAAATTAGTTCTGTTACTAATTACCACAATTTATCTCAAACGATATCCTATTAAAAATGAAAAAAAATATATTACCTGCAATCTTGCGCCTCAAATAATAGTAAAGGAAGTGACTCTCCAGAGAAATCGTTGTTTTGTGGGAATCGTTTTCCAATAGTTTCGTTTCCACATCTTTGTATGCCTTCCTTCTTGCTTTCAATGCATTCCAAGCCGCCCTCGGCAATGAACATTGCCATTCGATCACCATCTTTGTAACAGAGGAAGTTTGTGAGGCTTTCCGTAATGTTCATGACGACTTTAATATTGTCTTTCTCAACATCTTCTAGACACTTTTCTAGTTTTCCTGTGAACGTCTTGACACAGTCCATAACATCGGGATTCCTCTGGCAGTATTTGCCAAAAACGTCATCCATAGAGCCAGTTTTCTTCGCCTCCTCTAATTCTTCCATTATCGTGCTTGCATTCAATTTTGTTTCAACGCAATCTTGCAGGTCATTTTGGCCTTCCTGTAAGAAAAAACAATATTATATATTTATTAAAATAATATATAAATTGTTACTTGATTTCAATGTTAAAATTCACTTACCATCACAGCATCAAAGGCAGTAGGTCCTCCATTTTTTTCGCATTTGTCCTTGAAAGCTTTCTGCACATTTTCCGCCACAGCAGTTTTGTTGATGTCCTCAAAGCCCTTTATTCCATGTTCATTCAACTTCTCATCTATTACATCACCCTGTACGAAATACCAACCCAAACCTGGAAAGAAAAAGACTACTTATTTAAAATTCAGTTTTAATCAAAAAAGAGAAATATATGAATACTTTAGAAATAAAAGCAAATACACTGTTGCAAAATGAAATTCCATCACCCCAAAAATGTGTAGTGTTAACGCTTTGTAGAAACCAATATATATAACATGTATATATATAACAAATGTATATATAACAAATGTATATATAACATATGTATATTATTATTTGCAATAGGTGTTAGCACAAATAGTCCGCAGGTTCATTATTGTTTATTTCATCCTTATTCTTTCTCTGGCAAGTTCGTATTCTACTTTTAGTATTTCATTTTATTAATTATAATAAAAAGGATCATGAAAATTTAAGGATGCTTATACCAAGTTTGCAACAACAAATTGCAGAGTTGCAAAACTTTTTCAGGAAATCCACGATACATAAATCATTTTCATAATATGGACGTTGTTGAAGACCCGTTTAAATGTATCGGAAATATCTATAGCAAGACACTGTTGTTGTGAGTACAAGATATGAATTTTTCATGTTCGCAATAAAACTATTTTAATATTAAGATTTATTAAGGTTTAATATTAAGATTTCAAATTTTTAATATTTCCAAGTTTCTTTTTAAATAATATCGAAAAGGTCAGATCGAAAATTTACCTGATTAGGTACACAGTGACACTACCGAAACAATTCTTAGTTTTTATTTTTTAATTTTTATTCGTGAGAAGTGTCAGGGTATACCCAACCAATGTATCAAGGATATATCTCTTATTAAGGGTGATGTAAAAGCATTGCAAATCAGTGTATTTAAAATAGGAAAGAAAAAAACGTGCTCTTAATAAACAGTCGTTACTTATCCTACAGGAGCCAATTACAGATGACAGACGGGCACTACACGAACAAAGCCAAATTGTAGGCAACTACATAAATATTGTACTCATAACCACCAGTAGGTAATAATATTTAATTTTAATAATATTTAAAATTGGTAATAATAGATTTAAACGAGTACGCAGCCAACGATAAAAAATTAGGATTAAAGTTCAAGAGTTGAAAAAGCAGTTATTGCATGACGATTAATTTCTGTTTACTGGTAGATAAAGCGTAATATTTGATTTAGTGTTCCAATTTTTTGAATTACTGCATGAATGTTCCACAACTGTTAGAACATTTATCGAAACTGACATATGCATACTTACACAATTAATTATAATAATAATATATAATAATAATATATAATAATAATATATAATAATAATAATTAATAATTATTTTTAGTAAACCACAAAAGATTTTTATATTTTATAATATTAATGATACATAATACCTTATTTACATTAAATAAAAATCATTATTTGATAGTAAACTTTCTACATTTAATTTATTTGTATACGTATGATTAAAGGATGTACATATAAGTACTTACAATAGATTCAACTTTATATGGTCCCTAATATTGGGGAGTTGTAGTTTAGAAGAAATATTTTATTTTTGCGTTTTTGCGAATTACTATTATTTTCCACATAAAAATAAGTAAATAGAGAAATAAAACAAATATTGTACACGCGTCTGCACATGGATTAAAATTGAGCACTTAAGTTTGTCACATGAAGAATGTTGACGCTGTTTAATAATGTAAAGACTATTTAGAAGGAAATTTAAACAAATGAATTGATTGTAGGAATATATAGAAAGAAAATAAATATTTGTTTTGGAGATATGCTAATTAAAACAACTATGTAATAAAATTATACCGATTAAAAAAATACTATCACTTACAGATTATATTTAATAGAGAGAACAATTGAAGGTTGTTCTAGTAACCTCCTCTTACCCTAAAAAGCCTTATGTAAATTAATGGATGACCCCCAAGTGCACATGTCCTCACTTGGGGAAGACCCGAAGTTCTTAGCAACGACGTTCTTAGATATGTATTCTATCTCTAATTCCCATGACGCTAATTCTATGGAATACATATTCGTGGTATAAAAGTCTGCGCTACAAATAACGCGATATACGCTCTTTCGAATTAACACTTTGAGCGTCATAGTGCAGAGGAAACCATATAATAAAATGATAAATATGTCGGACAAAGAAAGTAAGTCATGCGTCATTTGGATGACTAAGGGGAACAAAGAAAACAAATATGCGATGTTGTCAATCGGTTTTAACCGTTCAAGGAAAATGATAAACAATATTAAATAGTTGTTTAATTAAATATCAACATATGATGCCAAATAACTAAAATAGTAATATTTAAAAACTACCTGTGGTTTTGAAATTATTTAAGTAAAATACAAACCAGAATAAATTAAATCTACGATATTAATTTTAAAAATAGAAGAAATAAAATTGCCAGGTTGTTACCAAATAGCAAAACAATGTAATTTTGCATTGTTTAAAAGAAAATGAAGTGTATTTTATAAACTTGAATAAATGAATAATTTACATCCCAACTTGATAGCACTAATAATAAAAATTACTTGTCGGGTTCCCATAGTAATAGCTCAGCTTTTTAATTAACTTTGCCAAATTTAATACACTGAATTCATCACGATATATTGTACGAATGTGTAGGGTGCGCTAAGTAGGAAGTGCGCTTACATTATGTATGAAATGAAGAATTAGGAAAATATACTTGTGTGAACCAAAATACTACGGGGTCGTTTCATACACGCTATCTTTTTATTTAATGTTGTATGTAGGTACTAAAATTATAATTTTCATTTCTTTGTCCATATTAAACTTTGCTGTCTTTTGTATAATACTGTAATAATGTAGATTTACTAACTTTTATATTATTTTTTTTACCACGCCCAGTAAAAAAGTTATCTTGCGTTACGTACTTTGGAGAAAATTCCTTAACTTAAGTTTGCCATTAAGGGCCCCACACACGATCAGTTAAACTGCGCAGTTTAACTGTGCAGATAAACTGTCAGTTTAACTGCGCATTTTGAGAACTGAGCGTGTAGGGGCTACGTCAGTTTTTAGTTCAGTTTGCTCCCATTTTTTGCTCAGTTCTGTCGAGAAATTGAAACAGTTAAGAGCTCCGTTGCGGCCCTTTAAAATGTGCAATAAAAGAAGGGCAGCTGTGTGTGCTGTAATTGCAGCTTCTGTTTTAACTGATGAAGAAGAAAAAGAGAACAAGAGGAAACGACGCAGAACTTGGACTAAGGGATGGTACCTGAAGAGAAGCGTTTTTTCAAAAGATTACCAAGTATTCAAAGAATTGCGAGATGACAATGAGCTAGACGTTTACAGAAATTACTTGAGAATAGATGAACATATTTTCGAGTTAGAACGAACGAGAAACAGGAAAGAATGGTGCAGGTGTGCAGTTCACCCCACACACGACTGTACAGTTTATCGTAGAAATCCGGAGCATTTGCTCAGTTTTTTAAAACTGTGCAAACTAGTGTTAATGACGTCATACAGTCCGCAAAACTGCACAGTTTACGCAGTATATCGTACAGTTCTGACGTGACACAGTTAAACTGCGCAGTTTAACGGATCGTGTATGGGGCCCTTTAGATACGAGAGCTAATGATTCATGGCTTTAAAAGTGGCTTGTCTATTATTTATTGTTTACGTCTATAAATATTATTACGGCTATAAATGCTCCGTCCTGAAAGTTAGGCGAAATCCAAAATTCAAGGAAATCTCAAAACCTATAAGTGTAGGTAATAATAGCTATTAGTTCGAATTATCGACTATAATTACATCTCAAGTTCTTGTCTTAAATCAGTATTCAATGTGCACGGATATAAAATGGTTTGAATCAATTAACTTTAATATTCTATTCGAATACACATTGCACCAAGATTGATTTATTTTTAATTATCCTGGACTTATATAATCTGCCCGTATCATAACGCCATCAATAACAGAAAGAAACAAATAAAAGAAATCTCAGTAAATATAAGGGATTTTGATAACAAAATTTAACCATTTGCTCTACCTCCAGTAGTAAAGCAAATATTATAACTTGCAGGAACCTGTAAGTACATTACAGGTAACTGTAATTTTGTCTATTATCAACTAACTCATATAGGAATTGTTTATAATCAAAGGTGTCTGTGACTCCTTAAAAAAAGTTCTACGTTTTGTTAAGTGTCAAAATGTGTTCATAACAGTTTGCGGAATTAATTTGCTTAATAATGAATCAATATTTTAGTAATAAGGAAACTTTTATTTGAAATGTAAAGTTCAGGTATTTTTTAAGACGGTAAACGAATATGTCAACGTTTAGTTAGCTTCTTATTTATTATGTACTAAACTAAACGGTTGCATTTTTGCTTACTGTAATAAAACATATCTGGATTTAACATTGAAAAATAAAGTTATCTTTATTACGAGGTAAATTGGTTTATAATACTTTTTGTGCAAATATTTCAATGTTTGATATGGCTAAAATAGGTAAGCACTTTGATCATATTATGTATATTAAATATAGCCACATAAATAATTAAATAATTGATACCTAATGCATCTCTATCGATCGTGAGTAATTATGCAGAAAATCTACTTGAATAATTTACGATTTTTCTTATTTATGCAAGTTGAAATTAAATTAATTTAATAGCTATATGGCGTTTGTTATTGCGCAAATCAATATTTAGTAAAAATATATCGTTGCGAACCCTGGAATATTTTCGTATTCATAAGTTCCCATAAGTTTTGTTCGCTTTCATGCAATAAAGGAAATATTAGGTTAAACTACATATACATAATTTCGTGCGGTTTTTATTAATCTCTTTTTTTTTAAATTGTAAACAAAATGTAACTTTAACGCATAGGATTCCACTTGCGATTTCTAGTCGCGCAGTGTTTTCGTCACAAAAATAAATAGGATTGTTCAAATACAACTTCTCAGCGATTGTTTTGTCGCAAGTGTGTGCACTTGCATTTGAAACAATGAGTTCTATTTTTGAGATTGAAAAATCGCAAGAAGAGTGCTAGCCTTAGGGCGGCATTCCGAGAGCACATTTACCCTCTGGGTAAGGTTAAAGGTAGGTTCACAATCTAATGTATCTGGTGCATAGCTCAGGTACATGAACCATGCACCAGATACATTACATTGTGAACCTACCTTTAACCTTGCCCAGAGGGTAAATGTGCTGTCGGAATGTCGCCCTTAGACTAGTCCAACGAAATTCTTAATTTGATTTCATTGTTGAACATGAATAGTTGTTGTTGTTTTAAAATTTTGGCGTGTACGGCTATGGATTACCATTGCAAAAGAACGCCATATTTGAGATCTTATCTTACTGATTGAATGAATTCTCTAAGACGATTCTTTTGCTCATTAAAATGCGCAGTATTTCCTTGTGAGGATAAAGTTCCAATTTTAAACACAGTCTCCATGCTGCTTACCTCTAAGCTAGGGTCTGCTGGCCCATTTTCTTTGCGTCATATTTTCGAAAAAACATTATTTTCCATCGTCGATAATGATTCTTTATAGAAATCTTTATACTTATGTCCACCAGTTGAGTAATGAAGGCGAGCAAAATACAGGGTGTTCAGATGAATGTGTAACATAAAAACTGCCGCTTCTTTGGCGCGCTTCTGCCGCTTCTTTGAAGATCAAACAACGCCGCGTTTTTTGCGTTACATATTCACCTGAACACCCTGTAGGTGTCGAACCTGTTCATGTTTGTCAAGTTAATTAATACCAGACCAACAAAAATGAAATGAAATGAAAAACCAATCAGACTATCTTGTAGAGCAAACATTTCTCTTTCAAATACCCAATAGCAACAAAATGTAATCTTATTTGCACAATTTTAAATTTAAAACCCCCGCGCGAAATTTTCGTTCAACCCATTATAATGGACAATAAGGAAATAATAATTAGCCCGGAAACCGCATATTTACTTAATGAGGTCACTATAATGGTTTGCATCAATATTTTTTTTGTAGCAAAACTCGCAATTTCTAAGGAAGATCATTGCAGTGGTGATTCTCCATTAAACAATGGATCGTCTTATCTGAACTAATTTGTTTTACACAAGATAAATCTTATCTAAACTTGCCCACTCGATAACAACTATCTATTTGAATATGTATCTATATATGTATCTAAATTTGTGTTAAACTACATTTTACTGTAAAAATGCTCAACAACCTCGCGAAAAGTTATAATATAATAATTTATATGTGATAATATAGATACACAATAGTAGCAGTAATAAAAATGTTATCAAAATTTTCTGGTTCAAACCAGAGACCAAACCTGCTGCACTCTTTTACTATTGAACAATGCCTTAAACAAACTGTAAAATATTAAAATTTTTACTCGGTACTTTTTGTCCTAATTACTCCATATTGCATATACACTTACGAGAAATATGTGCAAATTTTAATTGTCGTACTAATTTAGAATATGGTAGTAAACAATGACAAGAGAAAAACCTGTAATGGGCAATCGTAACCATTTGGTAAACACGTAACATCTCCAACTATTCATAAGGTAATTAAAATTGCCAATGTTGCTAACCTTAACACAGAGACACACACAGAATAAGCACAGACTATCCCAAATCAAAGGTCGCGCAAAAATAAAAATTATTGTGGCCAATTACCTAAGACTAGAACTGTATAAATAGCAGCTTTGTACATTTTCAATCACTAAATACTATCCAAAATTAGGCACTAACTTGTCGAGGACAGATTCGTTTGTGAGAAATAAGTTTTTTACGATTCAAGGCACGCTGCGACACAACACTCTGTAAAACACGTTCAAAACTGATTTTCTGTTCAATACCGAACCCCTCGTTCACATGAGAGCCACATAAAGGAGTAGGGACGCCCCTGATTGGCCCAAGGAATTCACGTGACTCTCCAGAGGCCCCAAACAATCACAAACATGGCAACAATCGGGCAATGAATCAACAATTACGAGTACTAGTAACTACGTCACGCTTAGTTCGCTTACATAAAGCAAGATCATATAGTACGGTGCAAATGCACATATCTAGCTTATAAAACTTGACTACAGTATAGACGATCAAATATTTGACTTTGTACTTTGTTTGTGAACGGAGAAAAGCGCTCAATCTTCGTGAATTAATCACGCTCTAGAGTTTTTTTAGAACGACATAATGGACGTTGAATGCCTTGATAACATGCGAATGCAAAGTTTACACGCTAATCGTCCAGTAAAATGTTTATTCAGCACGTCGTGTTAACATTTGTTAATTATTTTATGCTTTCTTTTCTTATGCATTTACAAAGTTGGTATATTGTCTATTTCAATTTTTTATAAACTCCCCATCTTTAACATTAATTTTTTTTTGCTATTCCTCAGTTTTCTTAGGAGCATCATTTTGTAACTTCTCCAAATTATGTTGTTTGATTTCTTCTCTTTCGGAAATTTAATATTTTTTCAACTTTTTGTATACACTTACCAATTCATCTCCTAATAGTTGTATCATTGAATATAGAGTATATACTCTATATTCAATGGTTGTATATTTTATTAATTCTGAAAACAACACAAAAACGTCTATAATTCAAATATGAATTCTTATTTATTCACTTTAAAAGTTCAAGTCTGTATATGTATCCTCTTACAATACGTCAAAACACATGGTAGTGAAGGTGAAGAAAATGGAAAACAAAACGATTAAATATTAAGAAATTTTATTAAATATAAATAAATACAAAAAAACTCAATAAATAACTTAAAAAGGCGAATAAAATAAATAATCCAAGTTTTGTTGGAAACTGTTAGTAAAATTACTTATTCACTTAATTATACAATTTAACAATGTCTAGTTGTACATAGGAACATTTGATAATAAAAGTACAAATAAAAGAAAACAAAATAACTTTGCATTGGCAATATATACATACATAAACGTCCTCGTCTCATGAAAAATCCCGTCTTCCTACTCGTTAGATATTTTACATATGAGATCGTGCTTACACTAGTTAGAAAATCGAAAAAACAAATTTAATACACACTTCATATTTTATCCTTAAGTACAAAAGTCTGAGTAGTAATAACGATTAGTTAGTAAATAGTTATAAAAACAAATTGAAGGCCTTCCACTGACCAACAGTTTATCATTAAATAAGAAATTAAATATTTGGGATTTTATTTGGCTTTCATGTTGATTAATATTTCATATTAACAAAATTATTTCAAAAACAAAATTATTTCAAAAACAAAATGTTATCGTATTTCAAAAACAAAACATTATCTTGTTTCAAAACGTAAAGAAATACAACGTAAATATTTTCAACACATTGGCTAATTGGTTAATATCATTTAGAAGTCTACATTGCACTTTATAAATACAAAAATTCTTTTTACTTTGTTAAAACATGCACTTCTATATTGTAAAAACAGGCCCAAATTACAACGATTCGATTGAAAATTCTCCCATTTAAGGCATCAATTTGAAGAACTTTTGGGCAATTTGATTTTTTATGTACATCTTAAAATTAAACTTTACATGTAGTAATACTTAAAATAACTGCAGAGGTATATTCCAATACAACTGTGACTTAAACGGGAAGTGACTTATAATATAGTTTTTTTTTATCTTAAAGAGAAAATCCATCAATGGAGTAATTAATATTAAATTGGAACTTATTGTATGGCAGTATTTTTTAGTCATTTTCTATTTCTATATTTGAAGGTTTCAGTTATGTTCTCTTGAAAAGAAGGCAATGTTAAACTGAATAATGTTCTATGAAATTTGAGTTATTGTACAAACTTACTTTAGAAAACTAAATCTTATTTAATTACATCTTGGGAGGTATCTCTATGTTTAATTGGGAACTTATTTTCATTGCAAATTAAATGTAATGCGTCTAAAGGGGTAATAGAAGGAGGGTGTGTAGTATCAGTCTTATTATTTAAATTTTCCATTTCTTTGTCGCATTTGTTTTCATTCAGTGCCACATAATTTCTTGTGTCGCTTATAACATGTTCATTGATTCCTTTATTTTCATTTTTATTGCCACTACAATCTCGCTCTACCTTGTGCCCACTTTCTTTTTTTGCTCTACCTTCTTTCTGGTCTCTATTGCCAATTCCTCCAGTTGTGTGATGATCAACGTCTTTATCAGACAACAAGTCATCAGTACTCAAAAACGTCTCCTCCTTCACACTACTTAAAGTTATAGGAGGACTTCGTGGCTCATTCTTTGTTGGCGAATACCGGTCAGATAATTCCTCGTTTGTTGCTTTCCTGCAGTCTATGCTGAATCCTGTAGAATTTTTTGCTTCGACATTGAAACCTCTAGTGACATTTTTAAATTGGGAACTAATTTTGCTTGGATTGGTGAGCTCAAATCGGCGTTTTTCATTTGCGAATTGAGTGTAGGTGCTTTTTCGAGTGGCCGAAGGTTGTTTTAACTCAGGTTCTATTTGAACTAGAGGCCGTTCATCCACTAGTATACTGTGAGGAGATTTGTACAGGGACTCGAAGTTCACTTCTAAGAATAATTCTTGCAGTAGTCTCCTTGGAGTTAGCCTGTAGCAACTTTCCGAAAGCATTTTGCATACTTCTGAGTATAGGCAAGGGTCCCTGAAGACTTCTGGGTTTTTTTGCTTATAATGCAACAAGCCTTGTTTTGCAAGTCTTATGAGTATGGGGTTTGCTATGTTTTCCACTTGTTTCAGAATGTCGCATTTGACAGCATCTGGGGATGTGAGAAGTAGATTATACAGTTTATCCACTATAAAAAGGAAAAGTATGTGGCGTGAACAGAAACTTAGCTTATAAATAAAGGGTGTCCCAACACGTGCGCCGGATTTAAATTAAAAATTAAACATAGTAAATTATTATTGAATGGAGAAATTTTTATTTATTTAAAAACTAAACATAATGAGGTTAACTATGAAAAA
>JAWQRP010000526.1:0-26803 GCA_033557875.1 Quadriops clusia
ACAGACAGACAAAAAAGCAAAAAAGGGCCAAATCGACTCAAAATCGCTCAAAA
Source organism: Quadriops clusia (assembly GCA_033557875.1). Taxonomy (NCBI): domain Eukaryota; kingdom Metazoa; phylum Arthropoda; class Insecta; order Coleoptera; family Hydrophilidae; genus Quadriops; species Quadriops clusia. Next base: position 54 of record JAWQRP010000526.1, read on the forward strand.
CGTCGAGAATCATCAAAATCTCAAAAAATTTTTTCCGCATGATCACTATACTTTCTCTGCGAGAAAGTAAAAAAGAAAATCAGCAGTGGGCATATACTTTTAAAATATAGAAAACATACTAAATTTCTTGGTTCTTAAAATTTACCTAGGATTAGTCAATGTACTCTTTTTACCGTTACACTTTGTTTTAATTTCTATGAATTTGATTTCTGAAGAATTGACCTGTGTCCCGAAAAGCAATAAATAATGGAAGTTAACTAAAGGCTTCATATATAAAATTCGGTATAAATTTGGTTGTGTTTCGAGTGGATAACAAATATTTTACACTCAGAGCATATGTTGGAAATACAGTGGATTGGTTTTATGATACACTAGATAATAACTAAAGGTTAGAATGTGAAGCAAAGAAACCTGGACTATCGAGGCACTAAAGGTTTGAAAATAAGCTAAAGAAACTTCGGTTTATTAAGACACAAAGGGTTTGAAAATAAGGTAAAGAATCTTAGGGCTATTAAGACACAAAAGGTTTGAAAATAAGCTAAAGAAACCTGGGGCTATTAAGACAAGGGCCAGTTGCATAAAAGCGAGTTAGTAGGTAACCCTGGTTAAAAGTAAATTATTTACTTTACTTTAAACCTATTAACTAGGTTTTATGCAACTGGCCCAAAAAGGTTTGAAAATAAGCTAAAGAAATCTTTTCAAACCTTTAGTGACTTAACAGCCCCAGTTTTCTTTAACTTAGTTTCAAACTTTTAGTGTCTTAACAGCCCCAGGTTTCTTTAGCTTATTTTCACACCTTTAGTGTCCTATTAGCTCAATTAATAAAAACAATTTCATTTTATTTGGCATACCAAAACAAGTTATTCGAGGATAAGAAAGCGGCAGGGCGATCCTGTTGGTAAGGCATAAGGATCGCGCAAAGGGTGAAACGTTAGTGAATATGAGAATTAAAGTTGTTAATTATGAAGTGTTTTGCAGTTTAACTTGAGAAACCCAAAAAATCTTAAGAATAAAATTAAAAATAATAAATTAAAAATATTAGGGTGACGATAGCAACGGTTTCCAGCAACGGTTTGAAGCTCCGCTAACCCGGGCGCATATTCTCGAACCTTAGATAGGGAAAACAGTAATATAGTACATTTTCGCTGAAAATTCTAAATAGTAACACTGAATTTCATTTGTCAAGTATAGAAAAGTTTCTTATTTTCATCTTTTTAATAGAAAATCTGTAACATGAAAAATTTTAAATTAATGATTAATATCTAAACTATACCCCAATATCTTCTAAACTATCCCACGTTTTTTCACCAAACCAAAAGGGCCTTCTTTCAAATTCATTGGAAAATCATATTCCTGCGTCAAATTTGCTCGACATCCTTCAGGAGCGCCCCCATAAGGACTTTTTAACCGATTTTTGTGTATAGTTGAGGACTAAACTATCCTACCTTTGTTCACCAAACCAAAAGGACCTTATTCTAAATTAATTGGGAAATCATAATCCCGTGTCAAATTTGCTCGACATCCTTCAGGAGCACCCCCATAAGGACATTTCCATCAATTTTTGTGTATAGTTGAGGACAATGACTTCAAAACGGCCCTATATCTTCTAAACTGTCCTACCTTTGTTCACCAAACCAAAAGGACCTTATTTTAAATTCATTGGGAAATCATAATCTTGTGTTAAATTTGCTCGACATCCTTCAGGAGCACCCCCATAAGGGTTCACCAAACCAAATGGAACTTATTTTAAATTCATTGGGAAATCATAATCCTGTGTCAAATTTGCTCGACATCTTTCAGGAGCGCCCCCATAAGGACTTTTTCATCCATTTTTGTGTATAGTTGAGGACAATGATTTAAAAATGGCCCTATATCTTCCAAACTAACCAACATTTGTTCACCACCGAAAATAACTCTACTCTTAATTTAGTCGGAAATGATATTCCAGTATCAAGTTTGCTCAACATTTTTCAGGAGCGCTGAAATTAGACCATTTCTTCTATTTTTACTTACTCGCGTGTGCGTGTGCGTGTGTGTGTGTGTGTGTGTGTGAAAGACACTTCAGCATTTAATTTTCTCGATATATTTCCAGAAATGTAACCATTTCCTAAGTTTTTTTTTAAATAGTGGAAGACAATAATATCAAAAAGACCCAGTATTTTATAAACTATTCGATCCAATATTTTCTTCTACGGCTAGGGTTTCAACTACCTTAATCCCAGGTACATAGATATTTATTTGACAATTATTGAAGATATTAATATATAGTTTAATTCATAATATTTAGCAAAAAAGGAAGAAATTGTAATACAGACTAATGAAAATAGAATTTAGGTAAAAGAGAAAAAAGGACATCAACTTCTAACTTTTAGTTATCTATTACAAAGTTTATACATTCTTATCGACGTAGTATCCTATAGTTGGTAAAATGCTGACTTTTAGTACTAAGGGTTGTAGGTTCGTTCCCCACCAAGGCGATGATTTTTCTGATTAGGAAAAAATGTGTTTCATCGTCCGGGAGTGATGTAAGGCCGGGGGTCCCGTGTGTTGTAGGTATAATCCACGCGCATGTTAAAGAACACAATTACCAGGTTGAAATTATGGCATTGGCTAAATTTCCAGAAGTCGTGGTCCTAATCTCTGGCGTCCGTGATTGAAGGTCGGAAATAGGACGACGCTAATAAAGAGGTAAAAAAATGTATATATTTCTAATCTGCTCGAAGAACGGGTCTGCTAGTAAACTATAAACTCTTATGTTTCTCAGAATTTTCCTAATAAGTAGGTACATAGTTTCACTGCGCACAATTTCAACGCGCGCCTACACCAATTGTGAACGTTTCCCAGTATGTAAGGTCATTTAATTCTTTACACGACTAGAGGACTGATGGCGGCGGCCGTCACCAATGTGTAACTAAAATCAGTGGCGCACCATTGCCAAAATCTGGACTCGCTCACCATAAGGCCCATATCTTCAATTTCGATGTCGAGGCTCACCTGCCGTTGTTCTACCATAACGTCATAATTTTAATGCCTAGCCCTGCCAAGGATCGCAAAGAGTTTTAATATATGTTATTCTTACTCAGTTTGTTTATTTAAAGTTGTCATCTACTTCTGTAAAAACAACAAATTCCTGACTACCTTGTTAAAAGTACCTACCCTTAATTTATTGTTAGTTTACATACAATGTAAAACATGAATTTCTCGTTAATAATTTTATTTTGATTTCAACAGTTTCGCTCAAGTCACAAACATGTTTATTATACTAATTATACTGAATGTGTATACTTAACTGGGCGAAACAGTTGAAATCCAAATAATATTATTCAGTATTGCCTTACGTTATATTGTAACTACATTATCCTCGATACAAGAAGTGGAAATTTACCCAATATCAATATTGTTAGTCATTCGTCCCGCGGAAAGCCTCAACTAGAGTTTATAACAATACTTCAAAAAAAGATTTCTGGTAAAACCTTTTTTTGTTTGGAGAACAAAAGTTGTTTAGTTTAGAAGATATAGGGTCAACAAAAAACGGACATTTAATTTTTCTCCGAGTGTACATACATAACAAATTATCACTTCATTTTTATCAATCTAAAGGGGAAGTACCTGTATCGGTACATAAAAAATGTGAAATACCTTCAATTTAATAAAAATGTGGACGTCACAGTACACCCTCCACACTTCTAGAAGTGGCATCAACTATGGACGGTGCCAAAGTATATCTCAAACCATATTGGAATATCCAAGGAACATGTCGACTTCATTACTGAACAATTGGGATACCAGTAATCTTGCAACATCAAAACGCTCGTCCACACACCTTGCGCACAATAGAGAGGCTCTGCAAAACATGAAGTTTAAACACTCCTTATTTCCCCCGATCTTGCACCTTGCGATATTTATTTGTTTTCTCTACTCAAGTGACGGAATGAAAAGACTTGTTACACATTGGAAGAAATATGGTTACTTTGCTGTACTTTTTGCCCGATCTTGTTATTTGGTTTGGTTCATGCTCTACAAGCATGTGTGTATTACTGTTCATCCAAACCACGTAACATTTTTGTATTTCAACTAATATTACGTCTTATTTTTAAAAAAAATGTGTTAGTTTTAGTAATCGGTGGGTGGCAAAGAATTGCGGCAAATAAAGAAGAAAAGAACCAAATCGGGAGCCACAAAATTATATCACGTCCCAGGGCATCCATTATAGAAATAGCCAGAGCTAAAACAAACAATCTCGTTAATTCCTTCAATTTCGTTGTGTTGGCGCGGCAAATCCAGTAGCATCGACGCTGAATGGGTTATTTCTGTGATTGTTTCGCGGACTAAATCGGTAAATAAATAAATAAATAAATGGTCCAGAATTGGACACGTCCCTTTGCGGTGGCCGACCCGACTGACCGCACCTTCAAGCGGAGTCAGAGGAGGCTGTGAACCCGCTCGCGAATATATAAGAGGCCTTTATTGCATTATCCTGATGTGGTAACTGGTAAATTGTCATATTATTGACTTATTATGCGATGGTTCTAATAGTTACACTGAGAGAACGAATCCTTACACACATTATTGTAACTTACATTCCAATTGGCAATTTCGTTTATTTCAACAACTGCAGCTTTGTCTTTGAGTCTAATTAATAATTAATTGTCAGATATCTTATATATTAACGGTGTTGATGTTAATGTAGATAATATGTTAATTCAGGCAGAGAGTGAAAAAGAACGCGAGGAAGATTTAATAAGGAAAAATGCGAATTTAGATGAGATAAAAATGAAAGTTAGAATTGGAGATTCAAGTGTATTTGATTGGATATCAGTTGAGCATTACTCATCAGCAATATTTTATCAGAAACTGACACAAGTGAAAGAAGGAACACTTGAAGATGTCGAGTTAAAGAAATTAAAAGAGATGATAGAAATTGGTTAATCAAAAACTGCTAAGAAGGTTTCAGAAGAATTGAGAAAATATTATAAATTTAAAAAAGAAATAACAACAGGAGGGAATATAGTTACTTATTTATTTGAATTGTAATTATATTCTTGTATTTCATAAATGTAACTTTTAGTTTAAAGATAGAGTCTCTGTTTGTTATAAAGGGAGATAGACTCTATAAGCCGGTGAGCGCACATCAAAGCACAAATCTCCGTACAGATTAATCGGTCGAAATTGGCAGTTCGCTCATCCGTAGGAAAGTTCTGGTGAATGCCGTGCCAGTTTTATTTATCCAGGAATAATAGTCTGAGTAGTTCTAAGCACCGACTCTTTGCACGAAACCGGAGTCAACCAGCGTACAAAATGGCGTTTTTCTCACCACTTCCGCCCCGCGAGTTTCCGGTCAGATCATTACGGATAACCACACACTCGCACCGGTCAACAGTAATTAGGGCCCAGGCGACTTGAGCTCTCTGCATGTGTTAGTGCCTTTGCTGGTGCTATGTCTTTGCCTATTCTATTGCTATTGCTGGTGCGTGTGCGTGCGTTGGACGTTAAATGCGCCCAACTCTCGGCTCTAGAGGGTTGATTTTATTCCATTTCGGTTTATTGCGTCATTTGTAACTATAAACTTAATGCTTATGTTTATGGGGGTCTAAAACAAGGGCCATGTTGACAAGGACCCCCATTGTGGACCCCTAGTAAATCGAAACGAAAATTAAATCTTCCATGTCTACCTATACCTACTACATTCATATGGAATTTCTTTTAGTGTACATAAAACTATGTAAATGGTTACATAAACGCCGTACAGTTGTACCGTTTAAGAAATTAATAAAAAATCCACGCTGTCATCCAATTAGTCGAAAAGCTCGGTCGGATCCAGCTCGCTGAAGACACCAACTTTATGATTCTTTTGTAATTAAACAGCAACACTTCCTGGACGTGTTAAATACTCTGTGTCCTCATTAAATATTCGGACAAATTAACTCGCGCAAGCTGTTCATTTAATGAATATGGATCTCCGAATTTAAGAAGCGGCAGCTGTAACTGCCTCCCTTTATCGTTGCAAAATGGAATTGACGGAATGTGATTTTTAAAACAAACTTCAAAGTTTCAACGCATTTAAATCGAATTCTACTAAATGACTAAAAGAAAATGAAGACGTCTAGAGGCCCATAAAACGTTAAGAACACTTTGTTCCAGTCATTTTGTCGCAACTCTCCAAAGAGAATTACATATAAACACACAAACTAATTGCTCGGAAGAACGATTAGCATTAAACACAACAGACAAAAGCAAGTGTAAAGTGAGCGAAGGTGTTGTGCTCAATTCGTTATGCACATAAATTCGTTTTTCTCGTGCGCCATAAAGGCAAGAGTGAGCTGGCGGGAGACAAAAGAACCTCTCGTATGGCCGAACAATGGTCCTTGTCGAGCCCGCAATAATGTCAGGTCATTACGCAGGTTCGTGACTGGCAATCGACACCTGTCAATTTAGACTGAATTATTCAGTCTGCTTCTTTATAAACGTATTATACATAATGCGACCGGGAGGCTCATGCACACTTCCTTTCTTTCCCGATGCTTGCGTTCGTAATAATAAGCTTTTTACGTGCTATTTCAGATTCTAAATGTCTGCTTGTTTTGTAACGTCTGTTTAACTTCAATTCGCAGGAATTTTATCCGTTGTTTTTTTTTAAATTTTATGTAATGTCATTGTTTATTAACTTCTTTGTCTCATGTATTACACTATGGCCGATCAATTATCTCCTGCTATCATATATTCTTTAATGAGTTGTTTTAACTTAATGACACTTATAAATGAAAGGAAGATTGTTTTGAGTAACAACACGTTATATTAGGCACATAAACGGTTTTCTCAGTGCATTCAATTAGTAGTGCCAGTTTGTTGTAAATGCTAATAAAATCGTAAAAAGTTAATCGACACTCCGGCTGGGGATAATAAAACACGCGAACGGGACGATTAAGAGTGAAATTAGTATAATGAAAGATTTGGGCTTTTAAAACCGTGTCGGCTCACCCACAACCCGATAAAGGGGAGATAAGGAGCAGGACACACCGACCGAAGACAAATCTTTGGGCAGATCACATCCGCTGATACATGACATAGGCGCCAGCCTAAAGACTTGTTCCTTTGGTCATTCACACGCGGTCCACTACTGCCACGACTGTTTGAAATAAAATTGAAGTTATAAGATTATCAAAGCGTTCATAATTAACATCGTATTAATAAAAAAAAATTAAGTGGTCTGCACTTGACTTTCTGGTTTATTTCAAAGGCCATGTAAGTGTTCTAGATAAGAGAACACATATTCAGACTATGTTCTTATTCTTATTATCATGCTTCTCTTAAATAAATAAACATAAATAAAATAATTGGTGAATTAAAGTTGGAGAATTTCAAAGCATCTAATGGATGGTTGGAAAAATTTTGGGTACGACACAATATACTATATGTACAAGTTTCTGAAGAAGGAGGAAAATTGATAGGGTTGAAGAGACTTCTTGGAATGAAAGGATTGCTTCGGTAATCAAAAATTACTCTCCAGAATTTCAACTTGTATGTTAAATCTTGGTAGCAGGAAATAATAAAGAATTTTAAAGGTCTATATAGCCTATTTGTTTTAAAAGCATAGAAGCATTGCTACTGACTTATCAAATAAAATTAGCGTTAATTCGTAAAACTGTAGTTAAGAATTTAAAGTAATTTTTAGTGTTAGAATCTATGTTAATTTGATTAAGTTTTCATTACATATTCTTCGTTAATTTTTGAAGCTGCTTTTTATCTTTAATCAACGAATAGAAAATCTCAAAAATAGCAAGTATTAACGAAAAACAGGTTCAAGACATACACGAAAAACATATGCATATACAAATACGAGGAAGTAAAAAAGTGTATAAATTTAATTAAGCCCTATACGCGTACAGATAATAAAATGTAGACACAGAAAAAACTTCTTAAGTAAAAGGAAATTACACCCTTTCTTCCATCAAATTGGACGTAATGTGAGCTTAATAACAGGGCGAACGGTAAAAGGGTGGCCGTACGCGAGAGCATCCGAGAAATGCGAGAAACCAACCCCTTAGCCCCTTAGATACCAATAGCCGGGGCACAAAAGGCGCACTCCGACAAATTGGAAATCACATGTATTTTTCGGTTCTAATGTCTTTTAATTTGAAGCATATGTTTAATGGTATTCCTCCCACGGGTCTCCACCGCGGTAATTGGTCTTTCGGGCCCGAGAATGATACTTATTCGGCAATCAACTCCCATCAGGGCGACTATTAAGCCCCGCCGAAATGATATGAAATTATTCTACTTAAGGAGACGGGCGACCGCAAAAAAATTGTCTCTGATACAATCTTAAATTGTATACCTGTAGTTTCCCTCTCGCTCCCATCGGGAGATTGCGGTGGCCGTTTCAAACTGCTTTTAGAATGTAATTTTTATGGTCGAAAATGCTCAGTGCGAGACAAATGATAGTGATTGGGAAGCCGAAATGGGACTTAAACTCGACTAAAGTAATTCGTTTTAGCGGCAGATGCCCGCGCATATACCTATACTTATTTTTTGTTAAAAGTTTCCATTTTTTGATGCGGCTTTTTTACTTTATAAACTTTTTTATAAACTCTTTGGAATAACGTAACGGTTGCTCGTAAAGAAATTTCCACGGTGTCATTCGCCCACTTGAACGAGAACCGGCTTATCTCGGCTTGCGTAATGGTCATTTATTTGATTGTTTGTACAAGAGGATGAACAATATAAATGAAAAGCAGTCATTTAATAACTAGTCCGCGCTCAATTAAAATCGAAAAGTCGGGGAGATCCGACAATGCTTTTAAGCGAAGCGTAGGCATTTCATGTTCGCCTTATCTTTGGAATTTAAATTTAATTTATTGTTATGCAACGGCGAGGAGTACTTTCTAAATTTGTATCCTATTATAAAGGGGGTTTCCTCGCCCCCCATTCCCCGTGCCTTAGCACCCGTGGCACATATCTACGGGAGCAAACGAACGTTACCCAAACTTACAAAGGATCATTAATTTGATATCAAGACCAGAAACCGGCTACTGGGGCTACATGCTGAGACGAATTTTAATAGCATTGTCATCAATAAGGAACAATAGAGATGGCTAATAAAATAATGAAGTAATTTTTGCCTCGGGTCCGAATTCTTCGATTGCATAAAGAAGACGAATATTGCTAATTAGCCTCCTTGATAGCAATAAGTGGCTTATCGAGGGATCCGTGATCGGGGTCAGCCTGGTAAGTGGTTATGAATGTTCTCGTCAAATTTACAGGTCCCACAGACGAACAGACAAGGTGCGACCTGCAATGTCGCCACACAGACGTCTTGAATGACGCCTCCTACGAAAAGGCTAGAAATTAAAGTGCTAGATGATGGACCTACTCTCTAGCCTTTGGCCATCTCTAGATCTCTATCAGCAATCTCGATCCATTCAAGTTTCTGCGTTTAACTGGTATAATATAATATAAATACTACACTATACTACATCAGGCCCCAGGAGATGAATTAATATAGTTCACCTTTTGTCTTCGGCTTCGGCCTATAAAAATCATTCTAAAAATACTTAATTTATATTTTTTGATTTATACTTATGCCTGTTTTTATAATTAGTATTTTCTCTACCTTTTCTAGACACTTGATAATGCCCTAGTAGACGAAACCGGTAGCGTTACCATTTAACAAAAACTAATTTAGGACAACAGGATCTTTCGATACATTAATACCTCTAAGGATAGTCGACACAAAAATCATTTCAATCATTATGCTAGAGTTCATAAAACTTTACAAGACATCACATGAACACAGAAAATGAAGATAAACAGCATAATCTTTATTAAAAAATACACATAAAACTATGACATACCAGCGTTTGCTACAATAAAATTAATGAAAAAGTTTAATAAAAAAAATAAAGATTAAATCGAAGCTATTAAAAAAGACCCTGTTCGAAAATTATTCGAAATTGAACAGAATAAACATAAATACTTATCACAAATTTTAATGTGAGGTAAAGAGAAGGCATAAAAATAAACTAAGAACACTCATTGAAGACCAAAAAAAATGAACAGAAGTTAGAAACTAAACATTAAAAAATTTCATTTCTTATTATATCAAGAAAATAAAGGTTTTAAGCTTTAGTCCGGAAGAACTCGAAATGGACATTGCAAAAGGTTGCGAATGTACACTCAACAATACTATTGACATCAATTTTAGATCCATCTATAGATCCTTACTTTACTTTACTTGATTGTCTTTGTAAACTGTTCCTTGAACCTTACGTTACGTTTGTTAGTCTTTTTTCACATTTAGCTAATTATCACATTTTGAATTATTGTTTCCTCGTGTTTGTTTCATGTCCTTAAAATTTTGATTCTAGGTGACTTTAATTAGTTTTTTACACTTTGTTCCAGAGATGACGTTGCCTACTGGGTTTATTGGCATGTTTTTATTTTGCGAATAAAAAAGTTTTAGATTGTTATTAAAAAATAAAAAATAATGTACATACATCAGGTTTGCCTTGTTGGCGAAGTGAAAATAATTTAAATGTAAGTTCAATACTCTTGAAAATGACGACGTACTCTAGTCGGAACGTTGCAAGACCAAAATATACAATCTAAAAGGATAAGTGCAGTTTTTTTTTCATTATTATATTCTTAAATAGGTTAGAAAAGAGATTAGATTATGCTGAACTTTGAAAACGATCCCAATCGCCACCGAAAGTTCAACATGTAAATAAAGGAGCTAATAAACTTCTATAGAAGTTCACTACATCTGGAATGAATTACCCAATAGTATTTTCCTCATTACAAATGTATTTCTATTATTTAACTAAATTAAAATGAAATAATATAAATTATTATGGATTTATACGAACGTACAAATGCGTAAATTTCGTATCTCCACTTTGAAGTCAATCCCGCCAATTCCTTAGTTAAAAAAAGTCAGGGCAGACGTATCCACCAGAAGGGCATCAAAAGATATTCAAATATCAGAGGAGGGTAGCATTTGAACTCTTCGTGAATAACTTTATCCGCGAGAGTTTCTTATTCACGAGCTAATATCCGAGAGGGTGACACAAAGTGTGTGTCGGCTGGAATTGGCTCCCCGCGTCATTGTGGCCGGGGCGGTCGTGGGGGGGAGGTGGGAGCGCTTGTGCTCATTTTGGTATGTAAATTGGCCAAGAGATGTCGCAAGGAGGTTGCGGCCGATCGGTCCCAGACCATGAATAACAATCAGCTGACAGTTGACTGCTCTCGTTCGCTTGATTGTCCACCAATTGCCAATTTTCTACCAATCCACATCTAGCAAGCTGCTCGCTCTATCTCCAGGCCTCCCGCGATTCCAATCCTCACCGTCAATTCCGAACGGGCAAATAATAATCAGTCTGCGTGCGAGACTTGAGGGACGTCTATATTTATACATAATATATAAATTACAATACAAACACAGGCACAAGCATGTATAAACACTTCACGACCATAAAAGTAAGGTTATGTATGTAAATCTGTAACTGTAACTTTGGAACGTTCATTCATTGAAACGTTATCGTGAAAATAGTGACGCCTAACCTAAAGGTTGCTAAGAATGGGTCGTAGACGTTGAAGAACGCTCATGTTTACTGGTTAATGCGCCCAATAACACAAAAAAGGAGAAAAACTAATAATGATAATAATAATAAGAGACAAGGAGAATGAGTTTGGTCGTGTTAAATGCGGCTAATTGTCGGTGACGGGCCTGATCTAGTGTGTCGCGTTGGCGCAATGTCTTATCTTTCCTCTCGTACGTGTGCTGGATACCTTAATTTAACGACCCACACCTCTCCGTTCGGCCTATCTCTCTCCAACACCTGCCCCTCGTTATCTTCTGTCACCTATGAGTGCACCAAAGCTGCACTAAATGATCGATCTCTGGCAATCATCTCTACAAGTAATTTAAGGATTCGTTGCATTTAGGGAGCTTTGCCTTTTTACGTTCATACATCTTTTTCTTACTATTTCACTTTTCCATTATTTTTAAGAAACATTAGTCTAAGAAAACAATAGTTTAAAAAACATTAGTTTAAAAAATCATTATTTTTAAAAACATAAATTTTAAAAACGATTTAATGAAATCGTTTATCCCGAAAGTCTTTTCAACAAGTTACAAAATAAAATCAATTTCCCGGTGATTTGAACCCGCACAAGGTGGCAACAATCGAGCAGGCCGCGGCGACCACCGGAAATGATTCCAAATCAGGCCGCACTATAATTTAGGTAACAATTTGCCAACACAGACATTCGCCGCAGGCGCCCCCTGTTTTCTTCTTGCCTTCAAATTTAAGAAATCCGAAAATCCGTACGATCTCTCCCATTCATCTGGTTGGTGGTACTTATCAATGGGGCTTAAATGATTGTGGGTGGGACACTGATCGCTCGTGATTTTCTATTTCCGGCCAAATTGAGGTGAGTTTGGCGTCCTTTCCTCTGGCAATTCGTCCTGCATTAAAACGCATTTAGGATCTAAATTGTGTCTAACGACTACTTCCAATTAGGCCCTTAAGGTGCCTTAAGTAATTCGATTTGGCGATCTTTTCTAACACGCCTACACACATAAAAAAACGTACGTTCACAGGTAAGTAGACTTCTTCTATATTTGTTCATTAATCAATGCACCGTTATATGACGTAAACATGTACCATAAAATAAAATCTTACAAGGAGCATTCATAATCGCAATTGCAAATTAATTGATATTTCATTATACGTATATTACTCATAATTGTAAGAAGACACTTCTTCATTGCTTAATTCTTATAATTAAATAATAATTAAAACTGATTAATTTAAAATCAAATTAATCAATATCGATAGAAACTTTTCGAAACGCAATGTTCCACTTCTTTTACATTTATTTTGAAAATACATGTTTCCTTATCTACCTTTTATACTTAGGCATAATTATTTACGACCAAACTACAAGTCTACATATAGAAGTGAGTACAGCTGCAATAAACTAAACGTATTATTAAACGAATAATTATTGTCCTTCAACGTACCTATAGCATGCGCGCTAATAGCCGCCGATTGTATTAAACAATTAGTGTTTATGAAAATAATAATTGCGGCAATTATGCAATGAAAGATAAAATGAGAAGCGGCTAACGGAAAAAATCCACTAATTGCCCCGTGTGATTGTTCTGTACTAATCACTCTTCTTCGTGATTACCAATTAAATGATTTTTACACATGTCATTAATGTTGAGACTGCAATTACCTCCGCGGAAAAACACTCATTTTTCCCATTATAGATACTTGTTTATTTCTAAATTAAACTCTTCTTAAAGCGAATGGTGATATAAAGCTAACTTCCACTATAAAGATAAATTCCACTATAAAGCTAACTTCCACTATAAAGCTTCTTCAATGTTAAGACTTATAATTCATGGAGGGCGAAAAAATGTTTTAATTGTTCTCAAACAACGATAAATTTGAATGCTTCACACTATTATGTGATTTGTAGGGCTGTGTTGGGGACCGACATGAAAATCCGTAATTAATGGCGGAGTTGCATGGAGCGACTAATCAAGTGAACTACTCGAGATGGTTATCGGGCTAACCATGACGAAGCATGGGAAAATTACAAATCTGATTTCACCAAATGGAGCGTTATGGCTAATTCAATAAATTTGTCAGCAATCGTTAGACTTATTCTTTTATTAAGTCTGCCGTTCTTTCCCAGTCCCTTGACTTTTAATGATTCACGATTTCTACGGTTTATTTGTGTTCGCAGGAGGCGCGCAACTTTAGCTCACGAGGAAAACTTAAAGTATGAAACAACGCTAATTTCATTTTTAATACCTTTGTATTTCTTTATTTCATTTTATTTATTGTTGAAAATTTTAGGACACGAAAATTATTTTCTTCTGCCATTTTTCAAACATTTGACGAAGTGGCTATGTAACTAATTGACATACTTTATTTTTTTTAAATTATTAATAAATGATTAAAAAACGAACGGATATGCTCAACTCTATAGATAATCTCTAATATAAAAACTATTCTGTGAAAAGTGAATGGATCTATTAAGAGAAAACAGCATAATTTATTACTAGAATTTGAGCCTCTATACTTATTTATTAATATGTAAAATTTTATAATTTCTAAAACATATCATTATATGTGCATGTATATATATTTCAGATTTGACTTTCTCCACAAAAATGAAAAGAGACACCACAAACAGAAGTTTTATAAAAAAACAAAGTTTTACAACTTTTAAGAAGTTCGGACATATCACAAAACAAAGATACTGAAACTTAAAAATTTAGAGGAAATTTAATATTAACATTTCAATGCATTGTAAAATAATCTCACATGCTTATAAAATTATTACTTTTATAATTAAAATTTATAGACTTTGTAATGAATATCAAGAAATCATAAAAAAATAATGAATTTCGAAATTAAGGTAGTATATACAATAGTACAATAGTAATGTTAATGAGGGAAAAAAATAATTTTAAAAAACAAGTTATTTATTGCGTACATTGGATAAGGGAGACAATACAAGAAACTCCTATACCCGCACAATTGGCGGAGGCGCACGGTCATATCGTGAGTTAGAATATAGGTACTTACTAAAAAGTGTGTCAATTATTAAAATGAAATAGAACATAGAAAAATATTAATCTTATTCCATAAAAAATGAAGAAGAATGTTTTGTAAAAGTTGCAACAATGAAAACTCCAGAAAAAACTCTTTATCAAATATCAAAACACACAAAGACAAGTTACCAACTCTCAGTGTAATAAATAATATTTTGTTCGAGTATAGCGTGTCGGGTAGAATTATTTTAATACGAGCGTGCATCAGCACTGAATACAGCCCTGTTTAAGGCATTCTTCCTCAATAAAACGTGCATAATCGCCTTATAATAGCTCCTAATAAATATTATATAAATAGAAAGTAAGAAAAAACAGCGGCGAGCATTTACAACGAAACAATTCAATAATAAGCCTCAACTCTAAAGCTAAAGCCTGGTTCATCCTGCGCCGCAAGGGGGCCCCTTTCCTCCACGCCATCGCCTAGTGAGCGAACAACACCTGACAAGCTGATTATGTCCGCTTAATGAACTTAGTTTTATTGCTTCATAAGTTTGAGTTTCTTAACGTTCCGTCGTGTTGCGTAATAATTACGTTTAATATACCGGTAGCATCGGAAAGCCGCCGTAAAAAAAGTCCTACGTGCCCGTAATCGCTCTTTAATAGCTCACCTCGTATTCATTTAAATATGGATTATTGTGAGCAAATTAATTGTCACGTTTATTACAATGTTTTCTACAAATCTATGCACGCTTTCGTGCGGGCTAGCCGTTCTCTTTAAACACATCATAAACGGCCAACTTATACAACAATAACAAGTAATACCAGATAATAATAAGATGTGCATTCAGTTTTATGGAATAAATTTATGCAAGCTTGAAAAAAAATAATAAAAATTTAATTACTTCGTCCTAATTGCCTTATCTTGGCCGCGAACGAGTATAAAATATTATTTCATTGCGTGTAGGTTTAAGTTTGGTGCGTACGAAAAATGCTCTCCACGTTTATTATTTGCACAGCCATCAATTTGCATAGATAAAATAAAAAGCTTCAGCGGATGAAATATCGCCCATCTTACCGTTTAAGATCTCGTTTTTAGGAAAATTAAACATTAAAACTTCGCAGCGCAGAGTTCTTAAATTTTATTGCTTGTTCGATGGCATAATGTAGATAAGGGCGTGTTATGTTATAATAAAAATTGTATGCGCGCTTAACGTAAATGGGCCTCTGTATGGAAATTTTTAAAGTACCGTTTAATTATTCATCATTCTAACAGTGAAACTGTCGTAAAGCTTCTGCTTAATTTGCTTTTTGCATTATGTATTTTGCATTATTTATTTCTCTTATTTATCTTGCATTATTTATTTTGTGTGTGCCGCCAGGCGGTCGTGCCAATAAAATAGTTATTTAAACAATTTGGAGCGTTGTTGGTTTGTCCATTAGCGGCAGGAAGGATGCCCCGATCGAAATTCGCGCTTATGTGTGTTTGTTCACTCAGCAACTCAACTGTTTCCGGCCATTTAGCCACACTTTGTGATTTTTCACTATTCCTAAATTGCCATCTCTTATTCATCAGCGTCACCGCTCGTTGCATTATTTACTTTTCAGAATAAACATCATATTAATTTCGCAAGGCCTATTGATGGCGCAAACAGGCGATAATGTTTACTTTGTTGCCTCTAGCTGGGTCACTAGCCAATTTGCGCCAATGTGGTACTTGTTTTTTACATTTATTAGACTAAAAGAAGAAAATACCACACTAAAAGAAGGAAATTATTTCTCAAACTACAGCACATATATATTATACAATATATGGGCTAACTATATTAGTTAAATTATTTTACACAATGCTATGAAAGTTCGTCGAGGACTCGTGCATCATCTCCACACACAGAAGCTTTCTCAAGATGAAAGAGGGCCGAGGAGCAAGAACAGGAAGCAGTCATTCTGAGTGAACAATAACCCAGGAGCTTAGTTCAACTACAACAGAGGGATTTTATGCACAAACAAGAGATGCGCTTGATATTCGACGTCAAACGGGCAAAGCGAAGCAAAGCATTGTAGCATTTAGATGTTAATTTAGTGCAAAAGACGAAGTTCTCACACTGAGCCATCTCCAGAGTTAAGACAATGGGTAGTCAGGCTACGTTAAATACAGACATTTTACACTCCGATGGCCAGGACTCGCTCTTCTATCTTACACACAACTGCCATATTATTACTCTAGACGGTTGCTTTACTTTTACTCAGATGCACTAAACTAGATTACTATAATATATAAAAATGATTGCAAATATCAAAGTATTAAAGAACAAGACAATTAAAAATAGCAGAGTCAACGACGATAAGAAGTAGTGAAAGTATTTACTCGACTTGTTGCAGCTTTGTATTATAGAAAACGAAATTGTTGCCAGCAGAGCGTAAAGTATATCATTTAATTAATATAATTGACCTGCGAACTAATTAAATTACGGTTTTTGCGTTAGTGCAAACAAAAGCGAATTTTATTCACAAACAAATGCAATTCAAATATATGTATGTTAATAATGAGTGGTTGCTTATAATGTCGTTCTAGCTTTCTCAGGGAGGATTTCATTATTAGCTGTTCCTAACATGAATAAATATAAACACTTGCACCGGTAATTTTGTCGTTTTAATTCATGCAATTCTACGGTGGGTGTGTTGATGGTTGCCTTCCTACAAAAATGCTAAACGCATTTCCTAAAATACCGTTTTTTAAAAAATTGCAATTTTTCACAGGTTTTGCGCATAGTCGTAAATTTTTCACTTAATTTATTTTTATCGTTATTTAAATATTATCATTGATATTATTATTATTACATCACTATCGATATTTCATCATTAACATTATTTCCTCGTTAACGCTATTTTATTATTATTATTTTTATTAACATCATTACTTTATTCTAATTGTTAAATTTATTATGAAGTATTAATATGATATAGATATTTTCAATAATAATAAATTTTACATCTCAAATCACAAATGAAACATTTTTTTGAATGTAAATTTAAAGAAACTTTTTTTTATGTTATTTTTACTTTTATATATTTGTTTTATTATCTCTTACTATGTTTCTGGAACAGAAGGAGTAAGTAATATTTTTTATATTTGTTTTCGTTATTTTTTTTGTAACAAAAAATTTTAATCTTTGTTTCAATTTACATTAAAAAATCTTCTACTTGCAATTTTTGACTAAATATATTATTAGGTATTAAAAATAAAGAAGGTACTAATTAATACTATACTAAATTTAATGATAGGTATAAAGAAATCATGATAATAAAAAATAATGATAAAAACAATGATAATAATGAAATAATACGTTAATAGTAATAATAACTTGAAGAAAATAATAGTATGAAGATTTGTTCATAATTAAAAATAAATAAGTAAACGTTTTGAATATATTAATAAAAATTAAATACAAATAACGAGAATATTGTTATTATTTTAGAGTTTCTCTGACTTTCTAAAAGTTTTTACTTATACCCCTTATACATACATTCGTACAGTAATTTGACTTTATTGAAATTAAGAAGATGATCGTTTCTATGTAAATTCATATCATTTCTACCACCGCCTCCGCCAGTCTAAAATCAATTTTAAATTAAATTAAAAATATACATATTTAAACACCAACGAATAATGCAGGGATATAATGTATTTGCGCACATGGTAAGATATACACGAGTACATGGTAACCCGAGATTTTTCACGGAACTTAACTATTGTACTATTAAATGCAATGTTTACAATGATAATAATGAACAACAATAATATTATCCAAGTAATGTACGTTAAGTGTATAAAGATAAAAGAGCGAGCACGGTCATAAATCCTCCGCGGATCTTTTGCGAGTTAACCGTTTGTTTATTCAAATGCGCGCTCCTTCCTCCTTCTTGGCTTGCGGTAAGATTAAGTGCTGGCTTAATTATGCAAATGAACCGACAACAAACTTAAATCGCCTCTTTATAATGAAACACTACATTCACAAGCGAGTTGATATTCACCCGACTAACTCACACAATACCATTCATTCCTTTATGGCTCGCATTATCTATTATTACTGTTGCTCGCACACATCGTTAACAATTAATTATAAGATCGCCCATTTCCTCTTACACGCACCTTTTACCTTTCGGTTTTGCTCTATTCGCAAATTTTTAACCATTTATAGCATCAATGATATTAAATATACGTATACCATAATGATGAAATAGTGCTAATTTAAAAATAAGTTAAATTTGTAATAATAACAGTTTAGGCCGAGGTGAGGACCTGTAAAAACGAAAGCCCTAATTAGTAATTCCGGCGGTCTAACAACGTAACGAATGCCTAAACGGAATTAAACAGGCAGGTAGTTTTGTGGTGTTGCTGTATAAAACATGTGAAACAATTAGAGGGAACAGTATCGGAGCCTAAACGGCAACGACAGTTGTTCGTTCTTTCTTCAGATCTTATCTGCGGTTTTCCCAGCACGCAACCCAATGTTTTAGCATACTGGCTCGGCGACCCTTCCCCACCGGGGGAAATTGGTGAAGATTAACTTCTTCAGGTCGCCTTGCCCGAACTAAATGTGGACTCTTTTGCACTTGCCTTTAATTGCTTCAAGCTCTTTGCGCGCCTAAAGGGTTCGTTTAACACTAATTCCTGAACGTAGCCTATAGCCACCAAGAAGTCAGAATACCACTTCAAGTGAGTCATACCTATAGTCTTATATCACATACATATTTGACCTAAATTTAGCTATATTAATGTTCAACCTCATTTTCTACGTAAAACCAATTCTCTCACGGCACTAATCATATGCACAGCAACAATGATTTACATAGTAGATACTTACTCAATTACAGAAGATAGTCCAAGCCCAAGTTGAACACATGAAAACATTCGCATTGCCACATAATAGGTTCAGTATCGCAATTTGAAACAAATATAATCGAAATGAAATATCTGTTCCGCATACCGTTCATAGGATTGGATGAGCATTCGGCCAACTGTAAAACTCGTGGGGCATTTTATGTAATTCTCTAATAACAATATTGAATAGGCTGGCGTGAAATGCCTCAAATCGACGTTGTATGTGTTATATAAAGTCGGTTTGCATGCAACTAACACACACATGCAGCCCAGCTCGTGTGATATATGTAGATGGAGATAAAGACTAATTGCGCACTAACAATACGTAAACTTGTGTATGTGTTTGCTTTATGTAACGTGGCGATAAAAATTCATTTCTTAATTACAGGAAACTTTTCAGAACGCAACTTTTCCCTACTTTTCACTTATTATAAATGTTGTGCATGCTACGAGCGCATTTTCTTTTCTCTAATTGTTCTTGCCTTCATAAACAACAATTTCCATTAGCGATGTCTACTGTTCGCGAACCCCCGACTTTTGATTTGAAACGTTGATTTGCGGCTCATTAGCGTACGTATGCTTAAGGACGCAACGATTTTGTGCTAACAAAAAATTCTAATAATGACACAATTATTATTTGATTTGTGTAAATAATGGATTATGTGAAGTGAACACCGGTTGCCAACATAAAAGCCCACGATCTATTAAGCGGTGAAACCCGCTATTAATCAGGAACAAAATAGATTAAGTCCATTAAATCTAATGTCCTTTTAATTGTCCTTATTTCGACCGTCTGTGTATACACCAACCGCTATCGAATCTGGACATTTTTCCAATTTTCTTAATTGGCTCTGTAACTTTGAATGATAATTTGATTCAAACGTAAATGGGATCTACATACAAATATTACTATTTTTAGATATGAAATTCAAAAAATTATAGAAAATTAAAATAATTGTAAAAACTGATTATTTTTAAATTCCGGGTCAATTTAATAATATCTTCATATTATTTGTTATACAATGGGACCTTATTTTAGTCCGTTAATTAAAGATGCTGTTTTTTAAAACATTACTTTTATTTTACCCCGAAAGTTGAAGTCCACGAATCACATATTAAAGAAAATTATTTTTTATATTTTATTTTGTTATAGATTTATGTTGATAATCTATATTGTAATATATTCAAATGTCGTAAAATTGATTTAAATGATATTAAATCACTGCATTGTTGTGATAAGGGTCATAAGATGAAGCTTCTTTAATGTCTGGAAATTAACCATCTCAAGTCACATGCTAATTACATATGCACCTATGTCTTAACGAACAAAGTGACATCAATAGACCTTTATATAGAGGCATTTTAAATTGATAATTTCCCCTTTCACTTTGCTGTTGTTCGAGCTCTTGTATGCTTGCTGTTTTCTTCCGTTGTATGTATGTTATTGCAAATTGTATAGTTCTACTATACTATACTGTGTACCTTCTTGAGCACATTCCTTGAGACACTCTTCAACTGAACACATTGATTTTTTTTAAATTTTATTTTGGTTATTGTTGATTAATTCACTTCTGGTATTCTGTGACTAGAGTTGTGAGCTGGTTTTTTTATTACGAGCTTTTTGTAATTTATACATGTCTGCCTACGTATTTACATCTTACCATAAATAGATTATAGTATGAATAAATTTGCCATTCCAACTGGAATATTATGATTACGTGTAGGTAAGTTAAATTGAATTAAGTCTTATCAAGAAATTATCCTAGAAATTTTTGTAACTGTTAATGTTTTCTCTTGAATGGAGCTGTATATTAATCTTATAATTTTAAACGTAATATTTATTACTATAAAAATGTTTAAGGAACTAACCAATAATACGCCTAAAATAATGGTGATATAAATAAATTAATAAATAATTAATAGTAAAAAAATGAATAAAAGCAAATTTAAAACTTTTATTTAAAATTAAGTTCATTAGTTGAAATTTATTTTCATATTATTATTTAGAGATTGAAACAATTTTCCTGGACTTATTTCAAATTAAATATTTTATCTTGGGATTGAAGTCCGAATTGAAAAACATATTAAAAATATTTATATTATTATTTAGAGTATTAAGTACTACTAATATAGTTGTGTTTATGAACAAGCATGTATTATTAATTACACGTTTCTACATAAATAAATATATTAAATTATTGTTATCATTCCTTTTACCACATCCTATGTATTAAACAAGTACCTATTGCTTAACTTTAAATTTAATAAATATCATACTATATATACTATACTTAGCCAAAGCAATTATTGTATTATATGGTAAAATTTAATAGATTTATATGTGTACAGTCGTAGCTGTAGCACTACTAATGAACACATGTAAACACCTTGATAAATGCAAACAAAATAGCCGAAGGAAAAAACATTTGACAAAACGAAGAAACTTATGCTTAACCCCAACATACAAAGCTTTCATTTTCGCAATTTTTCCAATAACGCGGTAACGATTTAAACGAATGCACGAAAACGATTCCGAACAACTAGGCAGCAGGTTACAGTTTGCTAACGCTTGCGCATAAAAAAGCAATTTAGCTTACAAATTAGCCAGTTAACAAATAATAATGGTGCTATTTTAGTGGGTGTACGATTTTAATACTGGTTTGTTGCAAGCTCACGGCGCGCCGTCTGATGCATATTTATAAGTTGGGAAACGGTTTTGGTTTGTTAATTGCGCGCCTATTGTTAATGCGTTCCGAGATTATTATTGTTGCTCTGAATATTATTACTAAAGCCGGCAATTATGTATTACAAATGTAGCCGCGCTCGTTGTTCGGCTAAATTATTTGGAAAAGGTGAAACTTGTCTTGTGTGTGTAAAAGAAACGACTTGCGAAAAGACATTATAACGACCCTTTTACGTAACCCCTCTGATCATAATCGGACGCATTAAATGTCGATATTAATGGTAGGTTGAGCTTAATTTTACGCCTGCAGAATTATTTTTAAATTTACCATTCTACGCTCCATACTTGCACAATTGGCGGAGGCGCGCGGGCTAATACGGTACACACAGCGACAGCGCAAATTAAGATTTTTATTTATTTTTCATAATCATCAATTTCGTTCTAAAAAGAAATTTTCTATAGAGGGGCAGGCTAAAACAGCAAGCACGACTGGCCGCGAAGTAATTCAGAGCAATTAGTCTAACAGGCAATTAACAATCAAACGCGCGCAATTCTTCACAAAACAACACTTTTGTGTATTGGCCAACGGCATGAATATGCATGACGACCAGGCAAAAATCGGTGAACAGAGTGTTTTTGGGTTTTGTCGGGCGACGCTTCGCGTACGCAGCGGACTTTCACTCTAAAATATAATAAGGCAATTAAACGATCTACTCTGTTCACGCTTTAAGACAATGTAGTTGCCGACTATCAGCCGGTATAATCGCTCTCTGTACTTTTAATGATGTAATATATTTAAATTGTTCTTCCTGATAATGATAGCTTTAATTGCCCGGCCCCAGCCATTGTTTGGGGCCTCCTTTTTAAATTATAATAACGTCTTGCCGGGCTTTATTGCGCCTTAACTGCTCTGATACTTCATAAAGTGTAAATTTTACATTAAGTGCGCCTTTCCAGCTTATCTTGATCGCCTTAATTTATGTAGTACCAAAATTTTTGTTGCGTTTATTAATGCGGTGCTTAGTATCCAAAACGAATTGTAACAGAAATTTTCTGGCTGAAATTACGGTGGGTAGGTAATTACGGCGCAATAATTTTTTTATTCTAATTCCCAGAAATGCTAAGCAGCCCACCTACGGCAATCACGGACTAATTTTTATTAACAATTATGATGTGCTTAGCATACTAAGCGTAAACTTTATGCGAATACGTCCGCAGTAAACAATTAAAATACACACTTAACAAGAAATCTGAATGTCCTTAGAATTCTTATTATTTTTAAAATTATGTAAATGCGGGCGATTACGGCAAAGCTCGTATATCCTATTCAACTAGTTCGCGATATAATTGCGGCTTTAAACGTTCTTCTAAATAATTTAAAGTCATAGCATGCGCACGCCAATTAAACAATTTACTACGGCATAAAATTAACGTTACGACAGAGAGGAGAACAAATGCGGAAGAAGTTGAATAATCAAGAGGTAGCGTTTTTTTTTAAATTGCAACACAACTTTATAAGAGTGGTTAATTTGGCAAGCACACATTCGGGAGTTTTATTTGTACTTTATTTTGTATTGTGACGGAATTGTTTTGCTTCCCCGAAGTAATTAAGAGCGGCGAATAAATAATGTAAAATTCCAACAAATTAATTACATACATTATACACGTATTACATTTTTATGAAACCTGACAGGCTGTTGTTAGCTCGTTCCCCGCTAAAGGCCCCCGAACAAACGTCTCCTGTTTCATTATTAAAATAATTGTTCCATCGTTACATCTACGAAAAATAAGCTCGAACCCAATGCTCATTGTTAGACAATTGCGCAATTATGTAACAATCCGTTTTTGAGGCATAATGCAGATAATTATGTACCATGTTATAATTAGATCTGAGCTTATGTACACACATCACTTAGGTAAATGTTATATTACTTTTGAGTAGCAATTTAGGTAGGTATATTATGTAACACTAGATATACCTACGTGTGGAATATTTTTAGTTGTGTATTTTACTACAATAATTGTTATTCTCCTTAGTTACATATTAATGGCGTTTTAATAACTATGTAAAATGTTAAAAGTAGGCAATAATAATTAAAACGTCGCCTTGGTGAGGTTATCACTTGGAGAATTTTAAAAATTTGGTTTGAGTACTGTTTGATGTTCCTTATTTAGAGGAAATTTAATGATGGACCACTAATTCATTTTCGCACCCACTCACAGAAACAATGGTAAGACATAATATTGCTATTAACTTCTGAGATAACTGACACATCCAGCATTATCTCAAGAAGTGCTGCTGTGTGCCATCGCAGGTAGCTGCCGTTAGAGTTATTAGTTGCCGTCCAAACATGATTTTTTTCCTGTTAATTAACACGAGCATTAATCATACCAAATTCAACTTCTAAATTTAATCCTGGTGGCGAGCCGCGAATATTAAACCAAGAACGAGTTTTCTATTAGTAGGAGGAAAGGGCTCATAATACTGGTATGTTTCATTAGGCACCTTTTGAGCACCAACACCCCATAAAGTTGGCCACAAACACAACATTACAATTAGAGCCTTTCGATAAGAGCGGCCCCCGCAGGATATCCTGAAATTTATTTCTCACTTATCAGGTATCAGTAATAGCTCGGACAAAAGTACACAAATATACTTACGTAAGCTCTAAATCAGATAATCTGAATTTTATCTTGGAAAAAACGCACCCCTCACTAAATAAATAATTATCTACCGAACGGTGCATTGTTGCCGGGACAATGGGCTAAAACAGGCCAGCGAATTTGAGTCTAGTAGAGGGCGCCTTTAGGGCCTGGGGGCCCGGTGGCCAGTCATGCTTGACTCCCATTAAAAGAGGGCTTAATTTCGGCCTAATTGTTACTCTGACACCATCTGTTTCCTTTCGTAGTCGAGTGGTAGGAAGGGGCTGAATTGGAATATAACGCGTTGGTAATAAACCGCTCTGATTAAGTCCTAATTTTGCAATATGATAAAATTTAATTCAAGTAAATAAAATGTAGCAAAATCGAAAATCCAAATGTCTGAAACACAATAAAAAGCAAGTACAAAAATCCAAGCGCAACCGGTACGAGACATTCATGTCTTTAATTGTCCCGAGTAATTAGAAGAAAATGTTGTTTTTAGTGAGTAAATGGGTATCGGTGGGACCCTCTCTCACTGTTCAGAAAGAAAGAAGACAATCGCAGATTATTCCGGAAACAAAGGCGCGCAGTTTAATGAAATGAGCGCGCAATGCAAACAATAAAATTTAATTTAACATCATCATCATCATCGTTAGTAGGAAGCTAGGAAGTTAGTTATCCCACAATTAACAATTATTTAATTTTAATAATGCCCCGGCACGGCAGACGCAACTCTTTTACTTTTTTATCCGATTGTTCCGATGGCACTCTTCTGGTGGTGTCTAACGAGATTCCTCCTGCTCTTAATGTCCACTAGCACCGTTGTTTCGAAGTATTGCATTGCCGTTCCGCTTATTCAGAACCGTACTTTTAATTATTCATGATGACGCTATTGTGTCCTTGAGATCACACCATAACATTAAACCGTCATCCAACGCCATCATTCAACGCCGTCATTCACGTGCCATAATATTTTGTTTCTATTATGTACATTTCTACAACTTTTTATGATGTAACCATTTATTTCTGATATATCAGAATGCATCAGAAAGCATCAGAAAGTAATATTATAATGGTACCATGTTTTTATAAAATAAATTTATTTATAAATTATAATTATTGTTTCTCTTTGTTCGTCTTTCTCACATCTTCTGACGAGCAATTTTCCTGTTACTTTCATCCGATCAATTTGCACGATTAATTTTCGCGATCTATTCTCTCGTGGCGTTGAGCAGTGCCCAGTTTTAGCACATCTAACTGATGTTATTTCATAGTAGTACGGTACTAATGTAATTATTGAGGAACAAGGCAAAGCAGAATCAGAATAGCATGAAGAGCGCGAGTTCATTCCACGTGAAAACTACGAACAAAACGAAATTAACACATAAAAGAATACGTTTTGTTAGAATTAATTGTGCCTAATTGTGGCCGGATTACATTACGAGAGGATGGAGTCTAACTCATCCGCGTTCTTAGCCGCTTTCTTCGCTCACTTGAGGAGCTTCTTCCAAACTGTTAAGTGGGTGCTGACACATCATAAAAATACTGATGCAAAAAATGTAGTTAGAAACACTACATGGAGGAAATTTTATGGATTAGGTACTAACGAAAAAGTTTTGTTGAAACACTATAGTGTTCTGTATGCAGATGAAACAACAGAGATTATTTATTCTTTCGTTAATTCATTTCTATCATTATTTAAATATTAGGAGTATTATTTTTATCATATTTTTACTATTGAATTTATTATTGAATATAATCAGTAATAATTATTAATTAGTTTGTTGGTTGATGCTTATGGGTTTCTTTGTATTTATAGTTTAGATTGAATTTTAGTAAATAATATTACTTATTCCATATAATTTTTATGTTTTACTAGCAGACCCGTCGTTCTTCGAACGAACTTATGGGTAAATTGTCTTGCTAAAAGGGGCGAGTTTGAAATGTACATAAAGAAGAAAAATTAAATGTCC
>JAWQRP010000527.1:0-26772 GCA_033557875.1 Quadriops clusia
CATAACGGAAATCACCGATCTATTTCGATCTACACTTGTCGTAAGAGGGCTTATTTTGAGGAGACCACGCAGGCAATTACGCACATTCTGGCAAACCTCGGAGTCGTGGTACTGTTTATACTGTGGTACAAGATGTAATCTTGATTCAAATTATAAACGCTAATAAAGCGTCGTTTCGACTTTACCAAAAATCAGAAAAGAAACATTTAGAAAATTATTTTTTGTGATGATGTTAAGGGCAAGGGTAGATTTACACTTGGGAATCAGTTTGTCTGAATAGAGAATAAGGAAAAATTGGTTTTTTTTGCTTAAAAAACGAGATCATTTTTTAAATTGTATAATCTGACATTTTAGCGGTGCGATTTTCGCAGAAGCGTATTTCACAGAAAGCAATTTCACAGAAGAGGATTTCACAGAAGGTGATTTCACAGAATGGCATTTTATAGAAACAGATTATTCATATTTTTACTCATAAGGTATTTACTTAACATTTACTTTATTTATATTTATGTTGTTTATATTTACGCCAGTCTTACGCTGTTTCTATGCGCAAACTCTCCTTTATAAATTTATTTTTATTAAAAAATAAACAAAATGAAATAATCACAAACAACCCAATTTCTTCGTAAATTGCCTCTGATTATCTGTACATACATACAGGGCGTTCGGATTAAAATGTAACGTAAAAACCCCGGCGGTCTTTGATTTTCAAAGAGGCGGCAAATATGCGACAAAGAAACCGCAGTTTTTATGAAACAGTTCAAAAAGAACACGTGATATTTACCTACATCATGCCATTGAAAATGAATCGATCCAAATTGTGTACAGAATAGGTTGTTTTGAGCAAATGGAACACCGATTGGTCTATGCACATGCTTCTCTGTAGGTGACTTATTTCAAAGATATCACCGACAGCAGGTTATTTGCGTTTGTGTTCCACTTTGACCTTTAAAGCTCTGTTAGCATTCAACCTCGCAAACAAACCTTTTGGTAAACACTTCTCTTATTTGACCGTAAAATTAACTATTCAGGAGTGATGTAAGGAGCCCCTTTTTCATAACTCTCGACTTTTCAACTTGTTTTTCGCTTCGCTACCTTTCTTCGGAGTTTAATCAATCGGCCGGAAAAAACCTTCCAAACACGCGATTTTAATAATATACTTAAAAATAGCTTGTTACTTGGTTTCTTTTTATTGTCGGGGTTTTCTTTTTAACACCCTCTACTTACGAAGTGATTTATTGATATACAATTTCCTTTGTGTTGATACTTTCCTTTGTTTCTGTTCAGCATGAGCACGATGCATAACAAATGATGAACAAAACACATTTTTTACCTCCCACAATGCAACAATTTAAAGCAAACACGAAAGGCATCCTTAAATTTCGGTTGTTTATTCTTGGCAAACAGAAGCGGATTGTTAACAAAGAAAGCGAGCTATAAATATTTATGTGTGCAAATGCGCAATGCTTTACAAATTCAGAGATGTCGAATAGCCAAGTTCCAAATTTCGTATAATTTAATAACACAGACCAAGGTCAGAAAGGCAGTCATATCTGAATGTTATAGCCGCAGTTTTGAGTAATACTTATTTTTGTGCGCTCATGTTCGGAGGGGGCCTTTGGGCGAATTGCTTGGCAAATATCCAGGTTGTCGAGTGACAAGGCAGGAATCGATAAAGTTGTGCCGAAATCAAGTTCGCGTTAAATTTTAAACGCTATCCATTTCCTGAAGCCCCCTTGCTTGAATATTTTAAGAGTATCAAATATTGAAGCACCTTGCTCTGAACCGAAGAAATTATTTCAGACACTGCAAATTAAAAAATAAAAAATAAGTACGATCTACGCATTTCCACATAAAAATCAACTGATTTTTAGTTTCTCGTATATGCAATATGCAAATAGAGAAAGTATTGTATTCATCCAAAAAATGGAAATTTAGATTTTGATGAATCTCCACGTTTTGAGTGCCCCTGAATCCATTTTACCCATTTTTGCATTGGTGTCTGCTGTGTGGACGTGTATGTGTGTGTGTATAAACACGATAACTCAAAAACGACTTGAGCTAGATCAATGAAATTTAGTAATAGTCATTTTAGTTAAAAAGTAAACTCGTATCAAATTTTGGATTTAGTCGGATAAGCGGAAGTGGTAGTTTACTTGAAACGGAAATAGAACTCTTTCAAGTAAGGTGCCCTTTTGCTTCAAGGTATTTGATTCAAATTTTGTACTAGATTTAGAAATAACGAAAAACTTACAGCTATAAAATTTTAGCTCAATTTCTCAACCGGAAGTGGTAGTTTATCTGAAGCGAGAATGGAACTTTTTCAAGTAAAGTGTCATTTTCTTTCAAGGAATTTCTTTCAAATTTTGTAGTGACTTTAGAAATAGCAAAAACCTTACAGATATCAAATTTTAGGATAATTGCGCAACCGGAAGGGGTCTTTTTAAATAATTTTATTAAATGTGCATATAAAGCGTACGGGTGTAAAACCTGTTAACTACATAGCATTTACATGCTAGTTGACAGGTTTTACATCCGAAACCTTCATATATCAAAATTATTCAAAAATCCCTCTGAATTCTAGTGTGAATCTGTCTTATCTTGTATAGTACACCTCAGAAATATACGAGAAAGTCGAGTGGAGACCACTCCATATTTTTTACAAATTAATCATATTTTAGTGCACGTTCATATCTAAACGTATTGCGCCTTTCGAATTCCGATTTTAGCATTTACATTGTTTGAAAACATATTAGCATAGAAATGATGATTACCGAAACAAACAAAACACAGCTGAAGTACGCAAAATAAATGTTTATAAAATAAATATTCAAGAGAACGTGTTCGATTATTGTTTTAATATGTATTTTAATTTTTTGAAGTGCTTTTGTTTGAAATTAAAACGAGAAAGTCGAGTGGAGGTTAGCCCACAATTATTGTTTTTTAAATAAAAGGCTCTATCAATGTATGTAACGTATTTTAAACCATTCAAAGCAAAATGTGTAAAGAAAACCAAGTTAAACACCAGTGCAAGATTCGGTAATTTTATTATTTATTTGAAAAAAAATCAATGTTTACTCAGAAAATTTCCAAAAAAAGGTTTTCCCTTCTTCGAATGTATATTGAAGAAATAGTAGAAATTAGAATTAAAAAAATGTATACTTTAACTAATAATTTATAATACATATGTACAAGCTACACACTATATGAAATAAAAATAAAAATTAATAAAACTATTCTCTCATATAATTAAGTCATTGCTAATTCAATGGGTTCCGCCTCATTTAGAAGCTTCTTCAGGAAGTTTAACAATTTTACAAAAATTCTATATGTACACTAATTAATAGAAATACATATATGTGATAGAAAGAAAAAAAACTTGTAGAATTAAGTTAAGAATAATTTTTTGAAATAAATAAATATAACATTAAGGCTAGAGTTAAAAGTTTTCTTCAAACAGTTTTAATTTTCTAATTTATTATTACATATATAACTTATTTACAGAAAAGTGAAAAATGAGGGTAGCTCAAGAAACAACAACATTGCCATAAAAATCCGCTGAGCTATTTATTATATGAGCAACAGTTTTTTTTTGTTTTTAGTTGAGCCGTGTTATTACATAGTATCTTAATTATCTTTAATAGTCATAAATTTTATGTTTAAAATTTAAAAAATTGTTTATGTAGTTTGGGATTAGTTTTTTATTTTTAAAGAGTTTTGGTAAAATCATTAAATTTTAATCCGGTGTACGATTATTCGGTGCCCGCTTTAGCAACCTTGGGGACGGAATACATATTATAAAAATTTCGATCACTAAGTCTTCTTTTTATATGAAGAATTTAGTTTTGCCGTCAAGACTCTACTTTCTTATACTATCACACTGTCTTTCCGAGCCATGAACAAGGGGCAATAAATGCATCCGAAACGTCAGCGAATGGAATAATTAAGGCCTTTTTATTCTAAAATTCACCAGTCCCATAGACCCACTGAGTCAACAATAACATAATTACTTTGGCGGGATGTCAGTTGTCTTCATTAAGTATTAAGGATATTCACAAATAGAAATAAAAAGCAAATACCTAGTACAATTCTGTATATAAACACTCAATAGTTACAAATTATAAAAAAAGGTTACATTATTCAAAACATTTTAAGTCTAATTAATTAATTAGTTCCTAATAAAGTTTAAATATCACAGCAATGTATTACATGGTGTAAGTAATTTGCAGTATTTACACTATTTACTTTTAATAATAATATAAAATTATTTAATATGATAAAAAATTTAAATGATAATATAAACTTTAAATGATTTTTTATCAGTAAATAGCCTACAGGAAACCACTTCATGAGAATAATCTTGGCAAGCGATAAGAGCCAGAAGATGTAGAGATGCAAGTTTATTTTTAAAGAATTAAGGTAGACGAACTGGTGTATTATCGTGTGTTAAAAATAAAAGTATTTTCGTATATACAGTAGAAGGCGAAGTGAGCAGAGGTGTCAAGGTGTGATTTCCATGAACATGAAAATAATAAAAAACGAGTGTTGTGGTATGTAGTATATTCAAGTAAAAATACACGTATACAAAATATCCCTTCTAGTTGTTAAATTTTTTTTAACTTGAAAGTGTTACATTAGTTTCACTATTTAGTATCTGTTATAGTTTTATGAATTAAAATTGATTTTCTTATAACATTAATAAATTTGGAAACAGCAAATTTTTGCAAAGCATCTTGTAAACAAATAATTTTCACAAAATGTTTTGCAAAAACAAATTTACACAAAAACAAATCTTGGGAAAAAAAATTTTGAAAGACTAAAAAAAAATCAAATATTCCAGAAAAAAATGCAATTTCTGGAGCATGAACAGTTGTACTAAAAGTAAAACTGCGATAAAAAATACTTGTACTTAAAACAAAATTATGAAAGGAAAGATACATACAGTGCATTCAATGAAAACGCAGTGGCAACATTACATATTTACATTATCATAAATAAAAATAAATTAAAGTGCAACAAGTTAAAAGAACACGAGCTTGCTGAAGATGTTTACACCAACAAAATTTAGTAAATTGTAACAATCGTAAAAGTTATTTGCGGCATATTGAGCATAAATTAATTGTTGTACGTTCAGAACTATGTGTACATACAATAATAATAATAATAATATGATATAAAATAATGTTTATAAAAAGGAACTCAAGTGTAAAAAATTGGCTGAAATGAAGCGAAACAAAATCACTTTAATTTAAAAAGTCTTTAATCACCGAACAACTTTTTCCCCAACTCCATGAATCGATGATTTCTGCACATCTTAAGAGCATCAGCTTTTTTAAGAACAGGTATCACATCACTGTTTGCGTCGACTAGCCGGCACAAGAAGTCCTCATATGCAGATTTTACATTTGCCGGAAGCGTACCGACTTTGACTTTTTTTATAGTGACTACTATACCTTCGGCCCAGCCGCTTTCGATGGCAAATTCGGATATCCATGGGACAAGAGCGAGCACTCCGGATAAGGTTTGCATTCCCAAGAACCACAGCTCCATGAGTTCGAACCATTTTCCTTTGTAAGCCATCGAGACGACGAGTGCGGTTGGGTCATTTGATTCCTCGACAACGTAAGCGTCCCATAAGAAGCGGATTGTCGCCTGGATGTACCGGCAAATGGAGAAGTCGTTCTTTTTGATTCGCTTGCATTGCTGCTTTAGGAGGAGAAGGCCTAAGACGGCCAAGTTTCCGTGCAAGACCAAATTTTCGGGGATATTTTTCAATTCCGGGAGGTTTTCAAATAAGAATTTCATCAGGTTGTTAAAGGTGTCGCTTTCTTCCACAATTTTCGTTTCTAAGACAGTTATGTTCATAAAGATATTGCAGGTGCTGACCATGGCGGTTCTGGCGTCTTCCATGTCGGCTAAGGTTTCCGGGGAAAGCTCCTGTGGAGGTTGATTTAGTACCTTTAACCGTTCCGATCGAGGGACAGGAGGCCTTTTGTAGTGGACGATCGACCAGTAGTATTCAAGCGCCTCGAACAAAACTTCATCCTGTTTATGTTTAAGGAGGAGTTTGCGAGCTTCGTCTTCGACGGCCAAGTGGCAAAGGGCTGGCAGCATTATTCGGAGGACGTTAAATTGAGACAAGGGGTTGTGGTCAATTTCCATGGCGTTTGGGGATTTTTCTGCTATCCGTTTTTCGCGGGTTGCACGGAACGTTTCATTAGCGAGAGTCAACATGAAGGGGAGCAGTTGGTAAACTTGCGGCCGCATCGCTGAGGTTTCTTGGGCGAGCCAGGCAGACAAGACACGGATCGTACTGCAGACGAACAATTTTTCATTCGCAGGCAGCTTATCCCTGTTTTTGTCGTTCGCTATCTTTTGCAGGAAGCTTATGACGGCAGAGAAGGCGCCCTTAAGGCCAGTGTACAAGGTTTGCTTCTCCTTTTGGTCTAAATCGAGTTGGTCGGTCGCTATATAGTTGATGGAGAGTTCCAAAAGTATGTAGCAAGCGGAGATGAGGTCGCCTTGGGAGAAAGCTTGCGTTAAACTTTTTCCATCGAGTTGCATGCGGACTTCTATGGCGGATAATTGGATAAGGAGGAGGAAGAATTGTTTGGGTTTCTCCTCGTCGGTGAGGGACCATTCGACGCCGCACAATTCTAAGACGATCGACGCGAGGATGAGGGCGGGGTTTCTCTGTTGTTTGGCGATTTTGCTCATTAGGATGTCGGTGAGGCCTTTGTAGATGTGGTGGGGCCAGAGTTCCATCCCGCAGGTGTTCGAGATGAGCTGCTTGTGGCAACTGAAGAGGAGCGAGCTGAGGATAGTGCAGAGCTCGAATTTCCGCTCGTCATGGTCGGTCTCGAAGTCAAGGGATATCTTATTGACGATCGAGTGAAAACTCTTCGGGTTGGTTTTATCCCAAGATTGCGGGCCGAACCTCGAGACTAAAAGGACAAGGATGTGGAGTGCTTCGTCCGTCTGGAAGCTCTGCTGGGAGTAGATGTCCGTCATTTTGGCGACCGCGCCGACGTCAAAGAGCGCCTTCTGCCCAGGTTCGTGCTGAGCGATCGCTTTAAGGCAGCCATACGCCTCGCCCACTATGATCAGGTTGTCGTCGTAGTCGCTCGCATCGGCTTGCTGAACGATGTCAAGGAACACGGGGATGTTCGCGAGCATTTCCGGGTGCGTCGCCAGCTCGGGCTCGTTGCAGAAGCACGTCAGGATAGAGAGGGCGACTGACTTGTAGATGCTGGGCGGGCAATCGACGGGGACGTCCGATGTGAGAAGGAGCCGCTTGAGAAACTTGAAACCGATCGCCTCGAAGATCGCTTTTTTGGCGGTGGTGTTGCAGTCTTTGCCCTTTACGAGTTTGGTGACCATGAAGAGGGCGGCGAACTTTTCTGTGTCGCTTGTTGCATTCTGCAGGATTGCGATGCACTTTTTGACTGCGTCAGAAATCTTGTCGGCCATTGTCGCTGAGTGTCGTCTAGTAATGTAGCTGAGTGTGGTCTAATAGTGTGGGCTAGTATGATGGACTAATGTGGATGAGTGAGATTTAGTAAGTGTTGACGAGGGCGGTCAAGTGTTGACGAGAGTGTTCGAGTAATGTCGACAAGTGCGGTCGAGTAAAAACGACGAGTTGGTCGATTAATGTCAGCTAGTGTGGTCGAGTAATGTCGACTAGTTTGGTCGAGTAATGTCGACGTGTTGCCTAATAATTTAGAAGAGTGTGGTCGAGTAACGTCGATCAACGTGGTTAAATATCGTGGTCGCGTAGTGCGATCAAGTAATCCACCCGACCGCTCTGTACTCAAATGATTTGTGGTCACTCGAAGGCAAGCCCGCTTGATTGTTGCACCACTGTTGATTGTTGCTGTGGCAATCTTGCACTGAAGGATTTAGGCAAAACACTGACGTCGCGCGCTGCTGCGGTTTAGGTATTTATATTTAGAGTGTGCTCCTCCCTGGGCTTCTAAAATTGGTTAAAAACAGCGTCTAAGTTACACCGGTATTTTTAGAAGACAAGTCACTGACTCTGGAACGAAGTAACATACAGAAAGCGTTCCCTCCTCGTGCTCGACGAGATGTTCATCAGACGCAGTTCTCGAGTGCGTCAAGAATCAGCTGACTGTCCAGGACCGGATCGGGGGCCCGTTTGAAGCCCTTTTCCTGACATTTTTATATCACTTCACCAACCGCTACACTAACTCATGCTCTATAAATGAGAACTTTTAACGATGGACTTTCAACTATTGATTTTAGAAAATTGCTTTTATGGAGGTTTTAGCAATCGGTTTTTAGCGGATGGATTTGAATAATTGGTTTTTAATGATTAGCTTTCAAGCATCGATTTTTAACGATGAGTTTCAACAATCGACTGACAATAATTAACCATCAATAAATGACTATATCAATAATCGACTGTCAATAACCAACTGTAAATAATCAACTCTAAACAATTGACTATCAACAATAGACTGTCAATAAACGACTGATAGCAATATGGCGTTACATAACATCCGACTGTTAAAAATTGGTTGTTAATATTCGACAGGCAAAAATCAGTAGTTAATATTCAATTATCGATCATTAACCTGTGAACTTTCAATTATAGATTGTCAAGAATTCTTTAGTACATTTGAATTTTAACAATTAATTACCAAAAATCGGCTGTCAACTATCAGGTGTCAAGAATTGACTGGCACGTTAGCCTGTTCACAATTGTCTGTCAATAGTTGACTGCAAACAATCGTTTGTCAATAGTTGACTGCCAACTATTGGCTGTCAACAGTCCACTGCCGACAATTGACAATCAACTGTCGATAATCGACAATCAACTGAAGATAATCGATAATCAACTGTCGACAATCGACTGTCAGCAATTAACAATGAACAATCGACTGTGAACGATGGACAATGTACAATTGACAGTCGACAATCGATAGTCAAAATTCGTCTGTCAACAGTAGACAGTGAATTATTGACATTCGTTACAATCAACCCTTCGCCTTCGTGAATGAAAGTAAAGATCAGGAATTAGATTCGAAAGATCGCGCCTGAATCGTGTCATTTCACTCAGACAGAGAGTAGATAATACTAATGAAAGTGGCTCACCTTATTGCAGGTAAGACGGTCCGCCTGTCTTGTCGCTATCAACGTGTTGTCCAGGTCGAACAAGATCGCCGAATAGTTGGCGCTTCTTTGTCTTGTGGCCATGTCTCAACTGCTGTCCCAGAGAAATCATAGAGCAGACTTGTTAATCGCAGCATTAGTAGATACTGTCGTGGATATGGGTATCAGACGGGATAACGTCACTAGGGGCTCGTCGGACGTCATAGTTGGGTCCCCCACCACCCCACTCGGCGGTCTCCAACGCGCTCATCGGATGCTTGCCTCGTCGCCGATCGAGTGGGGACATGAGGAACAAGGTATACGTACAGTGGGTTACGTACGAAATGTGACACGGTTTGTTGTTTTTATTTTTATTTTGTTTACTTTGCTATCGTTTCCTGATCTTGAATTTGACTGGAGTTAGTTTGTCTTGTGCTGTTTTGCCTTGTGTTGCGGTGTCTTTTGTCTTGATTTGAGTTATCTTGACTTATGTTGCTTTGTCTTATATTAAGTTGTCTTGGGTTGCCTTGTCTTGTGTTGCCTTGTCTTGTTTTACCTTTTCTTGCGTGACCTTGTTTTGTCTTAGATTGTTTATTCTGTTTTTTTCTATGTTTATGTTTTCTTTTCTGTTCTTTCCTTATTTTTCTATTCTCATTTTATCTTCTCTTTTCCTCCTTTTCGGTTGCGGTCGGGCTGACTGTTTTTAATTCAATCGGTTACCTATAATATCAAAATGTTTCCCATAATACTTATAAAATATGTAATAATAATGAAGAAAATATCATAATAATAAAATAATAATAGCAATGAAGAAACGGTAATATTTAAATAATGCTAAAAATAAATATTGAGAAGATACATAAATAGTATCACAGATATCTGTGATAGTATGTAACAATATTTAAAATAATCTAAAAAGACTTTTAATTTATTCGAAAGTAAGAATTTTGAATGCATAATGTTAACAATGAATGAAATAAAATTCACGTAGGTACGTTTCTAACAAATTGAATTTTCCAGTAGTTTTGCCCAAGGTTGCGTTTTCCAGGCCTATACCTGTTAATTAATTACTTGTTTATTTTATGTTAACCAATCATTTATTTTGAACATTACACAAAATTAGAATTTTTAAATGTAATAAAACGTACCTACACAGAAATAAATAGAGTATCGTTAACAACTTAAGCGAGGACGTACATATTTTAAAATAATAACTGAACAAAATATAAATAAATAATAATTAACAGTATAGAACTGAGAATACCCAAACTTGGGAAAAACTAATCGCCTACTGGAAAATTAAATTCATCCGTCGGGAACGGTTGTAATTGCATTCCATTTTAATTCTTTTTTTAATATTACCTATGCATTTAAAATTCTGACCTCATCAATTAAAATTCTTTCTAGATATGTTTTTACTGTACTTTTTCTAGCCATTCATTTTTAATTTATTTTTATCATTATTTAAATATAATCAGGTTTTCATTATTATGATTACTATTGCACTGTTATCATTTTGAGAATCTTCTAAATTTTATAGGACGAGTTTAATAAATGCCATATTTTTGAAATGTGAAATAAACCTTATTTTTGTTTTATTTGCAATGTCCATTTATCTTTCATTTCCGCATATACTCGTTTGAGCTTCTAACCACTAAAAGTATTTATCAAATCAGATCGTTTTCGAATAGAATAACATATAGATAGGTATATAATGATTGTTTATTAATAATTAAGGAATATGTACATTAGCAATAATTACTTTATCTACTTAAGCTTATCTTAAATATTTCCTAAACGTCTACAGCGCTATTTTGATGAACAGAAACGTTTGTTATCTACCGGTTATTATCTTCTGTTTGGAGCCACAAAACGTTTTTAAACAAGTTATGCATGTAAATATTTTAAATATTTATTATCTTTCCTTTTACGATTATTGCAGGACCAGGGCCAGCGATAAGATTAAGGCAAACGTGACCTAATGACATGACGTACAGATATTATTATGTATTTGAAATAGTTTATATATTCAGTTCGCAAAATATGCATAGATATTTATATTTAAGAGAGTAAAGGTCACATGGCAATCTTCTGATTTTCTTTTCTAAGTAAATTACATGGGCATGTTATGCGTATGTAGCTAATAAATGTAACGTCGATAGCATCTACAGGGTGGTCAGATATCTTCTGGACAAAGGGAGAGCCTCCTTGTTTGCAAATCAAAACAATTCGTATAAACTGCTTTCTCATTCTGCCTGGATACCGTGTATAATCACATATACCTAAGTATAATATAATTTTTAATGAGTAAAATGATCGTTTTTGCACTCTTTTATTTGTAACTTTTCTTTAAGAACTGTTAGACCCGATTATTTATAATTTAATGGCTTGGGGTGGATTCGCGAGGAAAAGCGTCCCTCAGCGGGTCCATTAAAAACTCGTTTAGCTCTCCCCGAACTATCGAATTTTACGTCGGCCCCCCTGAATAATGCATGTCTCCGTTTGGTCTCTAGACGATGTGCCCTCAGGGCGAGAGCTTAAGCCTCTTGTTTAAGCGCTGCTTGTTGAAGCGTTCTTCTTTAAACGCCTTCTTTAAGCGTCCTTCTTTAAGCGGGGATGAAACATTAACCAGCGGATGCGTGTTAGCAGCCCTTCCGGAATTAATTGCTCCAGTTTAACAGGGCGTCTACACAGCCCCCAACACCTCCGCATTCTATCCACCTGTCCCCTTTCGAGCGATTCTCGAATAATTGGCCAGAGCCGGAGGGCATGTGTTACATAAACACGTATCGATTTGTCCAAGTTTTTATGTACCATGCGTGATTTTCTCCGTCTAGCGTTTGCGTGCAGATTTTTGATAGCCGCGCAAGTGAACACACCGCATGAACCAGTAGCCCCGTTATACCGTTGATGCACTGTCACTCGCTCGATTGCTACAATAGCCGTCATTCAGTGCGGTTTCCTCGCAGTTTTCCCCGTTTTCCCATTTCCCGAGGAAACGGAAAATGGCCTCTAGGCCCCGTTCT
The DNA here is from genome assembly GCA_033557875.1 of Quadriops clusia. NCBI lineage: Eukaryota > Metazoa > Arthropoda > Insecta > Coleoptera > Hydrophilidae > Quadriops > Quadriops clusia. The sequence goes on from JAWQRP010000527.1 coordinate 12,138, forward strand.
GTGTCTTGTGCTGCCTTCGGCCGGTCTACATAGAGAATAGATGTTCCAGAATGACATAACCTAGCGGAAATGCATTTTTAAAGATTTACTATCGCCCCATCTATCGATTGAACAAACAATGTTGAGCCGCTAAGTTTGAACAGGTGGAAGAAGGTCGGGGCCCTCTTGTCTTAATTAATACAGGTAGGCGGCTTAGCATAAATTCTTTTTTTTTTCGGGGAGGGGGCGTAACTCGTGAGGGTTGGGGGTAAGATATATACAGTGATGGGATTAAAATGTAATATGAAAGTCCAGTAGGCAGTTTTTTTGTAATTTATTTCATTTGTTTCCTGATATTAAAATATAAAACAACCAAAATTAATTCCTCTATTAATTTTATTTATTTCCTGACCTGTTTATTTTATGTACATATTCCATTAACTTATCTTCTTTTTTCCTGGATTTCCTAGGTCTATGATAATGAAAGTACTTTATTTCTTCATAAAGCTTATTTCTATTGACGTTTTACACTATTTGTATTGCAGACTTCTTCAGAGCAGCACCTTTTCATTTTACAGTTGACTTCTCTCTACAAAAAATTTTTACAAAATAATTATATTTGCAACTCTAACATTCGTGTCAAATCTTCATTATTAAACTTTAAAATTTCTTTTCTACTCTTTTTAACGTATTAAAACCACTTAACCAAGTCCACACATAATTAAAATGTATCATAAGTGTTGAGTTGGTCAGGTGCTTTAAATATGTAAAAAAGAGTAGAAAAGAAATTTTAAAGCGTTTTGTGACATTTAATTTAAAGTTTAATTACGAAGATTTAAGACCTAATTAATATAAAAGTTTTATTGAAAATAGGTAAGAGCAACTTTAAGAACATAGTGATGTAATATCAAATTTTTGTAATAAGGAGATGGAGAGGTGAATGTTGGAATTGTAAATATAATTTTTTGTAAAAGTTTTTGTAGAGAAGTCAAATGTAAAATAAAAAGGTACTGTTCTGAAGAAGCCTAAAATACAAGTAGTGCGAAGTCAATAAAAATAAGCTTAATGAAGAAATAAATTGTTTTCATTATCATACACTAAGGAATCCCAGGAAAAAAAGAAGAGTTAAAAGAATAACCAAAATTAATTTAAAAAAATAAGAGAACTTTTTCTTTTATAAAGCTAATAATCATGCTATAATTGCATGTTATAATATTAATGCCATTTGTGTTACAATATTAATTCGGTTTAAGTTATAATATTAATGCCGTTCCATTTCATTATAGAGTTTAATTACATACCATTAAAGTTCATTATTACAGTAATGAAGATCCCACAAAATGTCTACCTAATTTTCTAGCTAAATTAACCCTTTGATGCACCCACAGGAAATGAATGAATACTAGGTGGAGCTTATTTATTTATTTACTGATCTAAATAAAAGATTAAGAAGAAAAAAATTGAATTTTCCCAATTTCATTAAGAAAATTCCAAAAATTAAAATTACATACATTTATTCTATTCCCATTAAGGACGAACAAGTCATTCAATTAACTAACTTAAACAATTAAAAATCCTCAAACCGTTTCTCTTGCAGATCATTCTGGATAAAACTGTTGCAATGTGCATTTAAGTACCTAAACCGAGAAATGCATACAACGATCGCATAAAATGGTATTAAATACCGAATGGTCCGAGGTTGAGATAATCGACCTGGTTAACCGAGGAATTGGTTTTGGTTTCAGCATTGTGGGCGGCCGGTCATCGGGAGTCATTGTCAAGTCTATTCTTTCCGGAGGAATAGCCGATAAAGACGGAAGGCTACAGACTGGCGACCACATTTTACAGATAGGGGGCGTGAATTTAAGGGGGCTTGGGTCCGAACAAGTCGCCACAGTGTTAAGGCAATCCGGACCTCAAGTTCGGATTGTCGCCGCCCGTTCTGTTGACCAGACCTTTATCTACTCTAACAAATTACAAAATTCTACAAAAATTGCTGTTTCTGATGCGAACATTGTTTCTGATGCGAACATTGTTTCTGATGCGAACATTGTTTCTGATGCGACTATTGTTTCTGGTATGAATACTGTTTCAAATCCAAACATTGTTTCTACTGCAACGTTGACCGATCCAGAAACACTAAATCAATATTTGCTACAACACGGCTACCTAGATTTCCACAGCTTGAAACCAAGTAACGATGAAACTAAAGGCGACACAACTGGAGTTGATGTCAGCTCTATAAAAATAGTAATTCTGTAAATTTAGCTAACAATGTCTGTAAATTTAGCTAACAATGTCCGCAACGATGGGATATAATCTCGTTTGTTTATTTTTACAACGAAGCTCTGATTGTTATCAGCACGACTGCCGTGAGACATGTAAGTTACTGAAATGTCAACAGGGGTTTAAAATATGCGGGTGCGCAAATTGTTTAACTAAGGGTGCATTTATAACAGCTATAAATGTAAGTGAACGTTATTATCAGCTTGATTGTATTGTACCACTTCTTTTATTACACATGTGTTTTGTAATGGCATTGCATCGAGCGATCGATTCATTTGAGTTTTGATGATTTATCAATGCACTAACAGATGTCCAATGACGTTTTAATCGTTGACATGTTAAAATTTTAGTTGTTTGTTGATAAAAATATTAATCGTTAAATCTTCGAAAATAAAAATTAACAAATTTTGTAATCTTAAAATTAGAATATTAAAATGGGAAATGGTGTTAAATTAAAATGGAAACTTTTTTCAAATATACAATCATTAAACTTTTGAAATATTCAACCACTTAACTTTTAAATATTCGACCATTTAACTTTTGAAATATTAAACCATTTAACTTTTGAAATATTCAACCATTTAACTTTTGAAATATTCAACCATTTAACTTTTAAAAGATTCAATAATTTAACTTTTTAAATATTCAACCATTTAACTTTTGAAATATTCAACCATTTCACTTTTGAAATATTCAACCATTTAACTTTTGAAATATTAAATCATTTAATTTTTGCAATATTCAATCATTATATTTTTCAAGTATCCAAACATTAAACTCTCCAAATACTAAAATTTTAGCATAAGAAGTGTTAAAAAAAATCATTCAATCCGATAGCGAATTAAAACAAAACACTTGTTCCAGATCTATGCGACACCATTACGAGAAAGCCCTCATTCGCGCCTGTAACCCGAAATGAATAAAATAAAAGCGCAAAATGGTCCTGAGCACAGAATGGTCTCAAGTTGAGGTAATCGACTTGGTAAATGACGGATCTGGGCTTGGCTTCGGCATCGTAGGAGGCCGGTCGACAGGCGTCGTCATCAAGTCGATCCTCCCGGGCGGAATCGCCGACAAAGACAGCCGGTTGCAAAGTGGGGACCATATTTTACAAATAGGCGATGTGAACTTGCGCGGGCTCGGCTCCGAGCAAGTCGCCACGGTCTTGAGGCAAGCCGGACCGCAGGTTAGGATGGTAGTGGCCCGTCCGGTGGAACCGACGTCGGCTGATTTTCAAAATTTAGGAAGCACTGCTCCGATTGTGCCCACGAAGATTCTAACCGATCCCGAGGAGCTTGACCGGCAGTTGCTGCAAAACGGCTATACGGACATTTGCGGCTTAGATCAGAACAACTACGAGAACGAGAATGTGACCCAGATTGAAATCAACGGAATTGATGTCAACACTATAAATGTACTAAACACTATAGATTTAAATATTATTAATGTTAACAATGGCACTACTGCATCATCACCAGATAGTTTTAAGCAGGTAAGTAAGGATTTTAATTGTGAAAAAATTTGTTAAAGATTCTTTTTTTTTTGACCTCTTGATATTTTGATATTTACAATAGGAGATACTGTTATAGCCCTTATCTAATATATAAAATTCCTATTATATATGTCTGACCGTCCGTAACGAAAACTACACTGATAAAAATTAATAAATTGATTTATCAAATATCAGTTTGTTTCCAATTCGTATATACAAGACAAATAATGAATTGCATGAACACATAATAATGTAAGGTATCCTATTTTATTTATTTGTGATGCTCTTAAAGCACATTCGCAACTTTAAACGATAAAAAATGTTTCAACAACTAATAGTTTGTGATGTCAAGCAATCATTTTTCTCAGTGTAGCGAAAAAATTACCCAAAATACAGCCGCTCCATCAGTAAGGACTTTAAAAAATTGATAGTTAGGTTATATAAATAATTAAATGTCATTTGTGACAGCGTCAAAATTCAAAATGTTAAACAGTATTTGGTGTTGCTTAGGGTTATCTGATTTTAAAACCTTTCTTCAAGTCTGTAATTTAAAACGGGGCGTCACCAAAGGACGCCAATAATGAAGAGAAGAAGTCAACAGTAGTAGCGACAGTCTATAAGATCAGGTCAATTCTTCAGCTTTACAATCTTAAAAAAAAATATTTGTAAGAGAAGGAGTCCAATTGAGAATGGCACATGTTGTAGAATCACCCGATTTGCAAAAATCAGACTCCCGTCTAGTTTACAATAATTTTTAAGAGATAAACATAATACCAAAACTTAAAAAAAATTGTAAATAATATTTATAGATGTAATAATGTTAGATATAAATTAAGTATTTTAAATGCTTGACGTCCTACCTCAACAGGTCTACATAGAACGGGTGAAACTGTAGTAAATTAAGAATAAATAACTAAAAGCAAAAGGTGTTTTACTAATAGTAATAAAAGTCTAATGATGTTTAATAGTTAATTTGTTCATTTCAGCAAGTTATTTACTCACCGGTTGACGTCGAGTTAACGCTACCCGAAACGGATCGCTTCACAGTAGACCTAACGAAAAACGAGTATGGTTTGGGCATAACAGTAGCGGGCTACGTGTGCGAGAGAGAAGACTTGTCCGGCATCTTTATCAAGAGTGTAGCAGAAGGAAGCGACGCGCAGAAGTGCGGAAGGATTAATATTAACGACCGAATCGTCGAGGTCGACGGCCAGTCATTGAACGACTTCACGAACCACCAAGCTGTAGAGAAACTTAAGCAAGCGGGGAATACGGTTAAGGTGACTTTAGAGCGGTATTTAAGGGGGCCTAAGTACGAGCATTTGCAGGAAGCCTTAGCTTCGCAAGAGACCAAAGATTTAAGTCCGCCATCGCCGTCTGTGACGACCTTAAGTTGGATTCCAATCGACACAGAAGCACAGATTGAGCCAGAGGGGGACTCGGTGACGACGGTGAACAGTGAAGTTTACGAAAATAATCCCGAGACAAAGGAGATCTTCGTCGACGAGAATTTTGAAGCGGATTTGACTGATAATCAATCGGAGTTAGCTGTCAAGAAGAAGTGGGAAAATTTAATCGGCCCGGAGGCTGAAATTGTGGTAGCTCATCTTACGAAGTTGAAAGGACTTGGAATTAGTTTGGAAGGAACGGTTGATGTGGAAGGCGGGATAGAGTTAAGGCCGCACCATTACATCCGGTCGATTCTTCCCGAAGGACCGGTGGGACAAAACGGAAAGCTTAATTCTGGGGACGAGTTACTGGAAGTTAACGGGCAAAAGCTGCTCGGGATAAAGCACGTGGAAGTGGTAAAAATCCTAAGGGATTTGCCGAATGCTGTGAGATTAGTGTGTGCTAGAAGAGAGGAAAACCGGGTGATAAATACTTCGCAGGATCGAGAAGCTTTTGAGCAGAGGAATATTTTAGGCGGGAGTCTCAAGAATTTGCTTCCACAACCTGAACAACGGTAAGTACAAATAAATTTTATTTCAATGATTTGGATTAAATTATTACCTGAACATTATCACATATAATAATATATTGCTTCCCTTATAAGAGAATATGCATTTATGTACAATATTTGCTTTCAGTTGATTCTGTTTTAAATAACGAATTAACCTTTAAGATATGTATATTAAATAAATATTTCATCATGCTTTTTTAAGGATAAAGTCTCCTAATGTAATACTAAATTATTATTACATACTTAAGTAAGTTATTTTGTTTTACAGTCTTCTAAAGGCGCTTAGCGATACAAGCATAAATACCTCCAGCACAGCGACGATAACAGACGAACACAGTCTTCAAAAAGCTAAGTCACGTTCTTTGGAAGTCACAAACTTAGCCATGTGGTCCGATGAAGTCGAATACATTGACCTGGTGAAAGGCGATCGAGGTTTGGGTTTCTCCATTTTGGACTACCAAGATCCGCTCGATTTAAATTCCACTGTGATCGTAATTCGAAGTTTAGTCCCTAACGGCCCAGCCGAATTGGATGGTCGATTAACGCCTGGCGACAGGTTGATATCGGTTAACGATAGGTTAATCCAAAACGCTACCTTGGATCAAGCTGTGCAAGCTTTGAAAGGTACATTGCCGGGAATCGTTAAATTAGGTATTTCCAAACCTCTGCCCTCGTCGAGGCACAGCGAGACTCACAGCTCGCAAACGGTTGGTTCATAACTGTAAGATACCTGTACATACAAAATCAAGTTTTGTCTCGATAAAAGTATTTTTTCACACAAACTGACATGTTTTCCAATTACTGTATATGTAGGTTTAAGCACAAATTTTCGTTGTACAAACGTAAGGATTCCTATGATTTACATCGATCTGTGTCTAGTCAACTTTATTTAATTATTGTGATATTTTGTGATTGTTTCGTGAATTCGGATTATGTGAATATACCGTCATCTGTGGTAGTTGCTGTAATTTTTAGGTTTTAGATTTGTAGCTCAAACATTAGCTGATAATATAGAATTGAATGGTATTATATTTCATATAACGATTATATAATATAAAATGATTTATATCGATGCTTACTTGCCTACGTTTTCAATGGTACTACATTATATTTTAAATGTTTTTTTTTTTATTCATTTATCTATACAAAACAAAATAAAAATAATCTAGTTGCTTCCTTGCTTTAAAATGCATTACTAGGAATTCATAAGCCTAATCTATTAATATTAATATTATTTTTTATGAATGTAAGTTTTTTGCAAATGACGGTATAAGTCATCTTGTATTAACCTGTATTTTACTATTAAAAACTATTATAAAATCAAAATTTCGAATATTCAAAGCATGCAAAAGGAGCAATTTTTACATTGTACCACATGTAATATGTGATTAAACTAATTAAGTCGTAACTACCTAATACATACCTAACACAATCTCTCAACTTCGTATAACGATTATTAATATGTTCAAAGTATAATCTTAGCACTGCAGTATTCCGATTTTGAAATCAAAATATAAAAAAATATACAAGTAATATCGTAATGTATATTCAAACTGTTGGTTCCAAAATTTTTTCCGATACTTTGTACCCATACTTTTGCCACACCTTCCGCATGTCCTTATTCTTTCTTATATTTCTATGTTAAATTAACATTAATAAAAATATAATATATGACCACAATAGTTTACTACCGACAATAATAAAAATAATAATTATAAAGGAAATAATAATACCCAAAAAAAATATACCCAATTAAAAAATTTTGCGAACCAATAACCATAATTTTATCTGCATGCATGTAAGGGCACAAATTTAACAAATAAGATTCTTTTGTTATTGCATATCATAAAGGTATATATTCAATAACATTTCAATATATTCAATTTGTATCATAGTGTAGTAAAGGTTGGTGAAATTCATTCCGATGAACTCATTCAGATGAACAAAAAACCCATTTATTATGACCCACATTGGGTGAGTGACACAAATGACAAAGAAATATTAACAAATCTTTTTTCACACGTAGTACCAAAGAGTAAGTATAGGACATATAAAAGGTATTATATTGATCACAATGTTCGTTCTAACTTGTAAATGATCTAGAATAAAACAACTAAACGTTGTTACAATTTAATAATACCTAGTAATAATCATCTAATTAGCAAAAGAGATTTATAACAATCGAACACCGAAAACTGCTTATGTTAAACAAGATTATTTACGAGTTATGCCTGCATCGTGAACAGGGTCTTAAAAATAAAATAGAAATAATAGAAATATAAAGAAAAACTTGAGAAAGTAAATGCTTTTCTAATTGAATATTTTTGCTGCAAATATCTGCCTATATATTTTATATAAGATCGTAAGGCTTCAATCTTTGAAATGTAATGTACCTTGAAATATGTATAATGTACTTTGAGCAACTTAGTTATGCAACGTAAAATGATGTAATTCTTATTTTAAGATTAAAGGAATTGTAATTATAGAGGAATTGAAACGCAAATTCATTAACACAATAGAATTTCTTTTAGCGTAACCGCACATAAAGTGGCCCAAGTATCCATGATCATATAGTTTTGTAAAATTGATAATGATATTCAAGAGTCAATACTATTGTAGCAATATATACATATATAATTATATGGAATTCACGAGATTATTTTTAAATACCTAGACATTAGTCGGAGAATGTAACAATGATAATCAGATAAAAATGCTAGTCACTGTAATGAAGTAAGGGCTCTAATCTACTCATTTTAATCGATTGTATTGTAACTTAACTTGCATCAACAAAAATAGGCAACAAATATTGTTCCAGTGCATTATATAAAGTTTGTCGTAAAAACAACAAATTTATTAATTAAATTGGTGAATGCAGTGGACCATGTTCGACAACTTTATATATGTACACTTTAATTTTCTTCAGTCGGGAGATTGCATCTTAATGAAATATTTGTTGGTGACTTTATGAAAGGTGTATACAGGTTATAAATTAATATATTGAACTATATTTGCTAAATTACTATTTATATGTTAACAGATGTATTTGTAAAGTTACTGCCGATATTAAAAATTTTAAATAACGATCACATCTGTTCTAGTTTATCCATTCTCACCTCTTGCTTATTCTATACTAGTATGGAACCCTAATGACTTATTAAAAAATAAAAGTTTGTAATTTAAAGATTAAGAATATTAGGCAAAATTTTTAATGATATTCATAATAATTAATTGAAAGAATACGCAATAACAGTTCTTGATGCAAGATCCAACATAATGGCCAAGATTATCCACGACAGAGTAAAAGCAGCATTAGTAGATAAAATAAGAAGATGAGAACTAATCAGTAGAGGTTTTAACCACGATGCAATCCAAACGTGATAGTGAAGAGTGTGTTAGTCTAAGATGAAGAAGAGTCTGAGCAAGACGAGGAAGAATATTCCAGTAGAACAAGGTAAAAGAAAACACGTAGCAATAGATTCTTAACGTAATTAAAACGAATAATATATATTAAAAAACAAGCTAATGAAGCAAGCCAAACCAAAATTAATGAGTTGAAGTCCTTCGCAAAAAAAACTCCTGTAGATATGTGATGAGAGGATTTAGATGCTTTTATAGAAAAGTAAGAGGAAAAAGAGAGACCTGAAGAAGAAGAAACTGAAAGATGTAACGAAGAAACCTTGGGAATAAGTTATTATATTAGAATTTTGATAGGATTTTTGCCTTATTTAAAATCTGAAACACTGTTGTTGCTACTAAAGTCACCCCAGTTCTTCACCATTCTTTTTTAGTTTCCAGTAACTGCAATGAATAATTAATTTTCAGTAAATAATGATCACATTCTATTATTTTTAATATTTGTTTTTGGATATTGGGACCTATTCTGTTTCCAACATTTCATTAAGACTCTGTTTAGTGAAACGTTGAAATCAGAATGAAAGACTTAAACCAAGCTTAAAAGAAGTATTATGATTTTTCAAAATCAAAAATCCAAAGAATCTTTATTGCCTATATAGAAAATAGATTCAAAATGTGCATAATAAATCAAGTTAAGGAAAAATGGAAGAATTTTGAAACAAAACATTCAATTATTTTGAATTTTATCCAACCTTTGCAATTCGTCCTTAGTAATTTCTGCTTTCCTTTCTTTTCCAATACAACAGAAATTCCTAATTTATTGACAGTGACAAGCGCTTTGTTTCAGCATGGATTTTTTTCTGCATCTGTATTAAAATTTTGAAATAAAGGAATATCCTTATGGTAATACTTGCTTCCTCTTTTCCAAAGTTTTCACGCCATCTTTTTAGGATGCCTCTTTTTCCTTTAGATCATGTAATTTGTTTATAAAAACACCTAAATCTTCCCACCATATACTTGCAGAAATTCTAGTCATAAATGTTGGCATCCTTTTGGTTCAGTGAAGTTTTTAAATATAAAATGTAAAAATAGTACAAAATTAAAATACAAAGAATTCACTGTTGTATGTTTTCTTTTATTTATGTTAGTATTCTTTCTCGAAACACACAAATGGTTGTTTTCTTCATCCTCTTCCTCCGACTGTTCTTCACCTTCTGTATTTGCGGCTCTGTTTCCACACTTTTACTGGATTGGGATAGGTCTCTTTTGATTAATTCTTCTTCAATAATATTTCTTGTTTTATTTTCTACAACAAGCTTTCATGTGCACATCTCTGAGTTTAACATTGGTAGAAAAAACTTTGATCAAATCCTGGAAAACACATCAACCCCTGAGAAAATTGTCCAATGATCAACTGGAAATGCATGACGAGATAGTAGCCAGTTCTTCTAAATCTAACAAAAGTTCGGAAGATCCATTACAGTTAAAGGTTATACATCATCAAAAACATCATGGTTCATTTCGTCGAGAAACAGCAACTTGAAAATATCATTGTAAAACTCAGGATAGTAATCGCAAGCCCTCTTGCAATCCGGAACCCAATTGACTTCAAGCAACTTATTTTGCACAGTTCCAGTCGGAGACCATTCCAACATAACATCAAAACCAAACAAAGTCCTCGATTGCGGGCTTTCCCCGATTCCTGCCGGGGGCTTCTCCATTGTAGCACATTCGAAAACATCTCGCATCATTCTATACATGGATTGCTCGACTTCAATCCATGGATGGCTCGGAAATTGTCGTTGCCACTCAAGCTTGAAGTCACTGCAAAGCATCTTTTTCAGCTTCGCATCATCCTTGTAGTTCATGACAGTAAAGTGCTGCTCGTACTCGTGAAAATTATTCAGTGCAAACGGTTTATTCGCGAACCGCAAGAAAAAATTTTTGTAAGCGTAAACCTTTAGCGGTTTCACAGATTTAAGGAGAACGATGTATCGGATGTCGAATTTGACTTTTCCGTTGCATTCCGGCCGGTAGAATAAAACGGGGTTGTCAATGTATTTCTGCGCTACCTTTGGGCCGGTCACTGTTTGCCGCATAATGTAATTTAGGTTTTTTGTGATATGTATGTCTAGGCCTCTTGCTAAATTGTAGGGTTTAAGAATCCAGCAATTGCTCAAGCCTTCTTTTTCCCTATGTTGAAAATAACTTATGAATGGAGTTATTTCTTCTCGTAAGTTATAAGACGTAGGCAACCATTCAGGCATAGAATTATTTAACGATTCGCATTTAGTCTTTAACTTACGCCTGCACGTTATAGCCAAGAGGTCTTTCACTGTAACCACATGTTCATATGGAAATTGGTTTACAAATTTATCCGGGGTTTCGGATAATTTCTCGAATTCCGTGAAGTGTTTTGAGTACCACAAAATGTCGGCTTCCTCCTCGTCATCCACTATTTTAAATTGGCTAGCTGTTAGGTTGTTTCGTAATATCTCGTATTCAGCATATACTTTGTAGAGAATTTTCTTAGGGGCTGGTTTTTGCAATTGGGATAAATTTGGCAGTGTTTCTGGTAGGTGACCTTGAGCAAAATATTCCGGGGTGGGCTCGAAATGATCATAACTCTTTTTCAAATAGGATTCGAATTTCCAAGGTAGTAGAGCAGCTTTGTGCATCTCTTCCGGTCTGCCGGATTTGTCCATGTTTCTAGTAACGTATTCTCTAGCATCTAGGTCCTTTACCGGAAAAATTATCGAGTAGGTCATCCCCCTCGGGACGTAATAAAGCGGAAACATTTGGAAATTTGGAGAGTCGCTGTGGGTTATAGCACAGCCGAGTTCATCCATTATGTACCAGAATGATAAGCGGTCTTCAATGGTTGGTGCTTGACTATAATAGTACATGTCGCAATACCGCCATAATTCGTCGAATACTTTTTCTGCTATCTCTTCTTCATTTTTTCCATTTTCTACCTTAACTTCTTCATGTTTTGTATTCTCCACCTTCTCTTCTTTGTTTTCCGAATTCTCCAAACCTATCATGTTGCACAGTCGGTTACGAAGCACCTCGTTTTCCAAAATTTCCTTTTTCGCATCTTGGGCTTTGAACGTCCAAGTATGGTCTACTAAATAAATATGTTGAGGATCTGTAGCATTAATACCATCTTCGGAAATGACTTGTAGTCGCCAAGGTGGGTCATAGGGGTCTTTTTCGTCTTCTTCGTAATCTACTTTAAGAAGAGTGAAAACGTTGCCAGCATCGAAGGTGTCATTCAACAATTTTTCGTGGAGGGTCGAATAGAAGTGTTGCGGAAGCTTTGAGTGAGTGAGTTGCCACTCGTGCAGTTTGAGGAAAGTTTCATAATCTATCGATGTTGAACCCATTATATTATTAAAAACAAGTCCTAATTAAATTAGTTAACCATTAAGACATGCAAATAATCGTTTTCTTGGGCAATTTTTAACTAATAATAGGAATATTGGATATTTAACTTGATGATATTAGATTCTTAAGCACACGCGCAATTTTTTTGATGCCTTCACTTCTTCTTCACAGAATGGTTCATTTTGAGGTTAATTAGTGATAGATTTTGGGGATTTTTGTATTTACACAAGAATTTTCATTTATTCTTGTCGATTACATAGAGGTTTGGTTCTAAGCTGGGTTTTGGTTTGGAACAAAGGACGTTGATTGGTTTATCTGATATTACCAAATATGTTCACATCAATTAAAAAAAAAAATCATAATTTATTCATAGTTATACAAAATAAGAAACCTACTTCACTTTTTTACTTAGAATTGTACATACAATTAATAATAGATATAAATAACGATTTGAAGGCGAAATAAATTGTTTTTAATACCTACGAATTAGTGGTGTGCATGGGAGCAACAATGCGAATGGACGTGATTGTGCGGATGTTTGCCTGCCGAGAGAACTTGGTTTGCCATAACTAATTTCTTGTTGATTTTGCTCAGGATTTCGTAGCAGAATTCTTCTTCGTCGTCGTCTTCTGGTGACGACTCGTCGAGCTCGTAATGCAGGGCCTTGAAGAAGTTGGTGTATTGGTTGTTTTTCAGGACTGTTAGGATTACTTTCCTCATGTTGTTCGTGAACGCTATTAGCTCTAAGATTTGCATCATGAACTTTCCTAGGCCTTTCCGGTGGACTGCTGATTCTAGTTGGAGTTCGTAGCTGGAAATAAGTCAGGAGCTATGGGAATAGGCCAATAACTTTTTTTTTGTTTTTGGATGAAGCCTATCAGCCATAAAAAAATAAAATGAATTTGCACAGCCTCGGCCTTCACACATTCGTTGTGTATCACGTGCATAGCGCTTAATTTTCTCATAGTGGTATGTATATGTTACAGTGAAGTGTAAACCTAAAATAGTAAATGAATACACTTTCTAGTAGCATTTAGCAAAAGAATGCACAATATCAGTGTCGCTATTAAATAAAAAGTATATCTAGTTATAGGTTGAAATTTTGAAACAAATACTGTAGTTGGAATTCAGGTCATGGTGATATTTTGAAGAAAAAGAATAAGATGAAGTACTGTTCCTGATAGTATAAGGTGACTGTAGGTACAAAGAGTGAAAATTATTTTAAGTTTAAAAATAAACGTAAGATATATTAAGCAGTCACAGTTAAATAAGAAATATGTGACATGTAACTAATAATTAATTGCTGATTATTGTCTCTTGGAAATAATTCAGGTTAAGTTTATGGTTGGACAAAGGTAGAATACATAAAACACATTAACGAAACAGTAGATATAAATAGTGTTTCTTAAATAATAAATATTAACTTTCCTCGTAGAGTGGATTGGTGACAGTCTGCTGACTATTTTAACCCTCAGATAATATTATGTGAACGTTATTTCAATCTGGTTTTTCTGGTTACAGATGTTCTTTGTAGGTTAAAATAGCCAGTAATCAACTCTATGAGCAAACCTATTATGATTGATGTTCTTACCAGTATAAGACTTCCATTCCATCGTCTAAATCGAATCTAAAATGTGAGAATCCTAAGAGGGTACCTTCCTTTGACTGGGCGATTAAATACCAAGCTGCTTCATCCATCATCTCTTCTAGTTTCTTTTGTTCGTTCCAACCCCATGAACACTGTTCATATCTAGAAAATTCAAATAATGAATTTAATAAAGAATGTGAGTTTGTTCAATGATGATTTTTTTAGATTTAATTAATTTTGCTATTATTGTAAAAACAGTTCATATAAAATATTAAACTTTAAATTAATATTTCGGTTCAAATAAAAGGCTTTACTTTGCTAATTTTTATTTTATTCTGCTACCGGTTTCGGCCCGCCAACAGGCCATCCTCAGGCGCATCTAGTCGTTTCCTAAAAACTATAACAGTATAAATCTAGACCGTCGCGAGGCGGAGGGCTCCTCTGACCTCTTACACTCATTTATAATTATTCTAAGATATGTAGCTGCCCGGTTTAAATATAGTTTTTAGGAAACGACTAGATGCGCCTGAGGATGGCCTGTTGGCGGGCCGAAACCGGTAGCAGAATAAAATAAAAATTAGCAAAG